>JARVJO010031089.1:0-10352 GCA_031762555.1 Cynodonichthys magdalenae | reverse complement strand
TTAGATCTTTGAGTCCATCTCATGAAAAATGGGAGCAAAAACAAAAGTGTTGCGTTTATATTTTTGTTGAGTGTATCCTTATATGGTGTTTTTGGGGTGGTAATTATGCTAATCTTCTCTCCTTGTGTACGAGCACCTGAATACGCATTCATCATGTTTATGCTGCTCATTTACACAGTTTTCCTGAAGATAGAAGCGTTTGCTGAATCTGACGTGGCATGTTCGCATGAACCCTTCATACGAACAAAGGTAAGAGAAATTTAGGATAAGAATACAAAAATGTTCTTGCATGAGGCCCATTGTTCTCTCCACAGCGGCTTCCCTGTGTTTTCTCTGTGCTTTTGAGCCTTCTATTTTGCCGCCACTCTGGCCTTTTGTTTAATAAAAAAATTTTTTATTATTTCATTGAGTTTGCCTGCCATGGGTCCAACCTTGCAACCCAAACTCGATACCCTACTCCCAGAAGAAGACCACACTTTGCAGACTTTATAGGGGACCCTGTGGAATTAAAAGAGTATCAATTGAAGTGGATTTGGAAGAAGTGTAAAGATTTAAGGATGGAGGAGGAAATAAAAGAGTGGGAAGAGGAGATTATGGACAACTGCTATTATGAATGTGTTTTTTATGTCTGGGAGGAATAAAAATTTAATTTCTGAGGTTGGGAATGTTTAGAAATATTACATGGTGATGCACATATGTTAGATATTTATGAATGAAGAGCTGTTTTTACATTTTATTATTTACAAATAGCTTTGTGTTAACATAAATGTTATGTCAAGAGAGGGAATTGATGGAAATTATGTGACTGATTAACTTTTTAGGTAATTAATTTTAGGTACAGTCATATCAATTGTAGTCATTTTTTTTAAACAATAAGAATCAGCATGTTTCTATTTAATATACGTTTTTCTCTGCAGGTTAAAGAAAAACTTGTTTAAGATTTCTGATATAACAGTGCTAACATAAATGGTACCACCCCTAGAAGTGTTAACAGGGTGTTCAGGGAGGGCGGCTGTGGCTGAGTGGTTAAGAAAGTTGTCCTCTAACCAGAAAGTTGGCGATTCAGTTACCCGCTAGTCAGTCCTATGTCAACGTGTTTGTGGGCAAGACAGTGAACCCCCACTCTGACATGTGTTCCATCAGTGTATGATTGTGAATTAAAGCATTGATTAGTCTCTAAAGACTGATTTGTGCATGTTAGCTTTGTAGAGAGATAATAATGTGCTGTGTAAATGAGGATACAGATTGCAGTGTAAAGTGCTTTGAGTATCCTGTTTGGATAGAAAAGTGCTATATATAATCTATTTACCATTCTATTAAATGTTATAATTTACAAGGGACATGTAAGACTTTAGCGTAACCAGCAGAAGGAGTAAAGAGAAGCCTTGACTGTTTAGTTTTGGTGCTGATTGGACTCAGGGCCATACACACTGGCGCTTGGTGGGATGGAGTTTTCAAAGCTAAAGAATAAACTTTTTTAAGTAAGAATGGAACTTTGTTTTCTGCTGAATTATGCGGGCATCTAAATAGGACTAAATAGAAACATTGATTTAAATTCCAGATCTTAAGGCATCAAAGAAGACACAGTACCAAGGAAGGATGAATACTTTTGCATCGCTGATGTACAGAATATGGAAGAGACACTGTTTAACTCTGACTGGCTGTAAATGACAAAAACAATCATCTTTTCCTCAGTCAGTTAAAGTTTTCTTTTACTTCTGACAGGTTAACTCAGAATAAAGTCAGTCTGTCTGTACTCATACTAACTTTTTATGTGGGGATTATCATCCTCTATCTCTGTACCACTCAGGTCCCTGTTGCTATGGTTACAGACACTTTAAGACTTTTGATAAGTATAAAATGCAGAAATGTGACGTCTGGGCTCTAATTTAGGTCAAACCAACCCAACGAGGCGACCATCCTGCTGCTATAGTGTCTCTGCAAGATTATAATTTTCTCATATTTAAAGTTTATTTTATAACTTTTAACCATAGTTATAAAAGAGTTAAATTATTCCTGTAGTTTAAATTGATTTATCAGTTGCAGAATCAATGAAATAAAGCCTTTCTTCTTGGATCGCATCACCGGTAATCTGATCGTCTTACACCTGGACACACTTCATCCACTCACATGTTCTCTCAGATTACTCAGCCTGGTTTCTTTCCAACACTCAGAGGAAAGAAAGGCAGTTAGTTAGAGGATGGTGAGCTCATCCTGAGAGGCAGAGAGGATGATGTCAGATTTTAGATCAGCATTCTGCTGAGCCACAATAATATATTTTTTTTTACATCCTGCAGAGCGGAGGCAGGCGTGGGCAGAAGTAGTCCTCCAGAGTCTGAGTTGTGTCTTCATGAGCATCAAATTAATCTGAATGTCATGGTGACAGAAACCAGACCAACTACATAAATTCCCTCTCTTTGTTGTTGTTTTCCTGTTTATAACTTCCTACTTTTTTTTTAACTCAAACTACTTCTGTATATTTTTACTGTTTCCCTTCATATATCAAAATGTTCAGCTCAGTCAGGAATAGACTGCTATGACTTTTGGTATTTGAAACTTTTTGTACTTCTCAAAATAATTATCTTTAAATACAAATGTTTTTCCCATTGAAGCAAGTTGAAAACTCTTTTTCTTCTGCTTAAGCAAAGTGTCTCTATTTTTATCTTCTTATGCTACTTTTAGCTACTTTTTCTGTAGTTTCAGTTTATAGCTACCGTTTACTTTTAGCTATAGTTAGAATAATTTTAGCTTTTAATTTACATTTTACTCAATGTATCTATTAGTTATGGCTTTTAGCTATTTAGCTACTGTTTTTCTTGTTTTAGCTTCTGTTATGATGGATGATATTTCAGTATTATTTCATATTACTTTTGCTGCATTTCTCTTTTAGTTACAGTTTTGTTAGTTTTAGTTTGAATCAAATCCCTTTTATTTAAAGAGTAGTATTCCAATTCAAGTTGACCAAAGACCCATGAAACAATCCAAACATAAACATCAGAAGAAAAACTATAAAATATCTGGCACAAGAAGAGATAAAGCAAACAGAATCAAAGTAAAAAAATATATATATATATGTATAATAGCTGTTTTTTGAACCAGAGATAAGGGACCCAGTTTTGGCTTTTAACTAGTGTAGTGTTGCAATTTTGTTGAATTTATACTTTCATTAAGTTTAATTTAGATTTTACTTGTAGCTTATCGTTTTACTACTGTTTTGCTTGTTTTAGCCTGTAGTTACTGTTCTACTGACTCAATCTTTTGTTGTTGCTTTGCTACTTTAAGCTTTTTGCTACTATTTGCATCATTAAAGCTTTTTCCTTTTTTCTCCTTTTCATTTTGCGTTTGCTTTTTTACTTTTGCTTGTAGCTACTCTGATGCTTGTTCACTGTTCTATTTTCTACTAAATTGAATTTGGTATTTGATCATTTGAGTTCCTATTTTAATTATTTCAGTTTTTCTCTTTAGCTTCTTTTATTTTAATGGTTTAATTTCAGCTTCTTCAACAGATTTCAGCAGTCCCTATTACACTTTTTATTGTGTGGCTGCCCTGTCTTCTGGATCGTCTTGACACCCCCCACCACCACCACTAGTCACAGTCCCTCGTCATACTCCCCTCAGGTGGCTGGTGCCTCTGCTTGCCGGTACAGTGGTGAGTCTCGGTGTCTGAGGCAGGATGAAACTTGTACTGTGTACTTTTCAGCAAGGTTATAATTATTATAATAGGCATATGTTGTTTGTTGCTCGGTTTCGTTTTGTTGAAATAAATATCAAGTGGAAGCATCATGGTGAAAACTGTAATGCTCTGCTTGTGAAAATAAAACTGCTGGGCCTCACCTTAGCACTCAGACAACCATTCGGAGTTCTACACTGTCCGACAGGACACAGGAAAGAAAAAGGTTTGTTAAAGGGGGTTGTTTCCTTTTAAGACGAATTTGTAAAATGTTTTTGCCCTCTTATTTTTTTAAAGCTCTGCAGCATTTCTTCTCTTCCTCCTTCTGTGGATGTTCCTCCTCTTTGTCTTACCTCCTATCTTTGTTCTCCTAGAGTTGCTCAAATAATCTTTTCATTCTTTCAGTCCTTTTTCCTCCTGCTGTTTGTCCTCTGCCACTCCCCATCCCTCCCTCCAGCTCATCCTCCCTGCCCCCTCCCCACTCTCCATCCAGTGATCTCATTTCCAGGATGCTAAATGTCACACGTGCGTTTACCATAAAAGGAGGGGGGCTGCAGAGGAACACTGTGGTGACAGGACACACCCTGATGTGACCTAGTGCAATTCTCTGTCTCTTTCATTTCACACACTGGTGGACAACATTGTCGCATCATGTAGGTCATGTGATCTGAATACAAGATCAAAGGACAGATTTATTCAGATTGAAAACAGATTCCTTGTTTACTTCCAACTTACTTTAAAATTTTTATGTTGCGTACAGACAAAAGGCGGGCAATACTGTTTTTGCCTGTGTCTGTTATCTCATGAACAACAGGACAAATTTTAATTAAACACTGAAAAGAATCACTGAATAAACATGAACACCTACAACTGATAACTGAATTAAACATGGGGAGCTGCTGCTCGGGTGATGAGAGCAGAGAAGTGCATGAGACGTGCACGGCCAGCTTTTTTAACATACTAAACAGGTCTTCAAAAACTGGCTGCTCAAAACACGGTCAGCTTCAGTGAGACTCTGACTGAAAAAGTCACCAACTATCAGTCACAGCCCAGTGAGATTTTTACAGTCTCTTCTCAACAACATTCTCTGAACAGGGTTGATCTATTCCCACTTTCACTCTGAGGTGATTATGTTTTACATGAAAAGTACAACTTTAACTCTCATAACTACTGTGGAGCAGCTTTTACTTCCCGTGACAGCTGATTAATGTGGTGACCTGTCCCATTCCTCCTGTAGGACTGTCAGCTAACAGAAACATTTACATTAATATGGATGACAGTAATATTTACCTAACAAGACTAAAACGTTTGACTATGAGACTCACAATAAAAAAGAAGTTAGCAGGAAGGATGTAAAATGTAAACTGAAATGACCCAGACTGCTGAAAACGACAAAACTAAAGTATTACTAGAAAAGGGCTCACACAAATAATCATACTTGATCAACTGTGATTTCTTTACCTAAAATATTAATAGTAGAACCAATACTTCTGTAATAAAACAGCAAAAAAACTAAGCATATCAATGCACCCATGGTGGCAAGATTGGTCAAGCATGACGGCTCAGTGATTAGCACTGACGCCTCACAGCAAGAAGGTCCTGGGTTTCCCCGGTTCAGACTTGGCGTCTTTCTGTGCAAAGTTTACATGTCCCCCTTGTACTTGCGTGGGTTTTCTCTGGGTACTTTTGTTTCCCCCACAACACAAAAATATGTACAATAGGTTGCCTTTGTGAAAATCTGTAGTCTTGTGTCTTGTCTGCTGTCTCCCTCTTGTGTCCTCTCAGTCATTTCTCACCGCAGCCCTCAGTTCTCCAGTCTCTTTCAGTTAGTTCTCTAAAAACACGTTGTCACTCTATTAACCCAGCTGTTTCCAACTTCCACTCATCCCCACTTGTATTTAACCAGCGTTTCTCCACCACTCCAGCGTCTGATTATTGTTTTTATTCTGACTTCCTGTTTGGTCCCCCCCGGCTTCCTCCTGTGTGTTTTCAGTTTGTAATTTTTGCTGCCGCTACGTTGGCTTTTTCTTTTAATAAACCTTTGTACTTGCTCCTCCGATGCATTTTGGGTTCGATCCAGCTTGCTGAACCTCATAGCCTTCATAGGCCCAGGCCTTCCTTGAAAAGAGATCTCAAATCTTAATGAGATTTGGCTGGTTAAACAATGGTAAAAATAAAGTTTTTTTTATTTTGAAGGGAAAAGCTGGATGGAGATTTTAAAGCGAATAGTGGACAGAGCTAAAAACTACAGATTACATGCGATGCTTCAACAGTGGTTCAGAGAAGAACCTATTCAGCTGTTTTAACAGTGTGTTTGGAGTAATATTTATTTGAAGAAGTAAACAAGTTAAACTTAATAGAATCCAGGTGTTAGAGCATTAGTTAACAATAAATGATCGAACCAAAGCAAAGCGCTGGCTTCCATCAGCCTCAAAGTGTCCTGATACTAAACTCACAGCTCAGACACTTTACAGAAAAAGTGTTGGTCTGTTTTGGTGAATTATTTAAAGGTGGGGTATTATGTATGTTCTTGGCACATGTTGTAGATTAATCCTATACCACAATCAAGTAACTATGTTACCTTATGTTACCTATGTTATGAAAATAAATTTGACTTTGCATCGTAGCCCACCTGCTCTGTGGGGCAGGAGCTTGCTGAGCACCAGGGAGCTGAGCACCAGGGAGGAGTTTTGGGTAAATAGGCGGTGCTTTGTATCAGCAAGTGTTTCGCTGGGAGACAAAACATTTTTTCAATAAAGAACTTGTTCAGAGAACCTACTAAACCTTTCTTTGATTTTTATAACTGGGTTATTGAGATGTATCAAGACAACATGATATAAAGCTGGATTTTGCACAACCCCCCCCCCCCCCAACCCCATAAAGATAAATTAAAAAAATATTTAAATAAATAAATGAAGTGTAAAGTTTTAATTTTTCTTCCGCAGGTTGCTGCTACATCCTTTCTCTGAGAATGTATAACTCATGGTTTATGTTTTATTTATCTGAACCTTATTTTTTGGCCAATTTCTAAGTAACAAAGCTAACAGCTCTGTAGAAAATAATGAAAGTGAGGCTAACACAAGTCAAGCATGTCTAATTTTACAACATTTGGAAGCCTCACACTTAACTGTCATTATGCAGAACTGAACAATTCCTTGAACAGGATGCAAGGCCATTTGTTTTCAGGTCATTGTTTTTGACTGACTGTCAGATGATCTGGCAACTGCCTGATAACACCATTGCTCCAGTCACGATGCTTTCAGCTTAAGTTTTCTGGTGCTCAGTTTAGATGTGTCAGCTTCTTGTTAATCAAATAATTTACACCACTGGTCTGCATGTGGACTAGATTAAAACTGAACTGAAATGTTACATCTGCAGATAGAACTTGTAAGCATCCTATATGAAGACTAATGGGATTTTGTGGTTTTGGTTTTAGCTGAAGTTTGTGTTCTAAAATAATCCTGCCATGCCTTACAAAAAGATTTCTTTCTCATATTTACAGGTAACATCTAAATAATTTAGAGTCTGCTGCGCCTTGTAGATAAGTCTCTGCTGGAACATGCTTACACACACACCCATCCTTACCCATTCCCCGTACCACCTCCCTTTACAATATACATCCACATGTACAATCCCACCCTCCTGCAGCATGTAATAAAAAACTAACTCTACCACCCACCCTGCAATACAACACAAAAAAACTGCCCCCCCTCCTCTATCTTTTCACCTTGCTCCTATTGGCTGAGAGGCCTGGATGCTGGCAGAGCCACGGACCAATGAGGCATCTCCATGGTGATGTCATGGAGGCAGCATTGATGCTGTTGCTGATGCTGTTGCCCTGCGCCTGCATCCACACAGCCAGACGGAGTTAAACCACAGCAAAACCGTCCACCTCCATCAGCAGAAACGACAGGGACAGCCCGGCAGGGGGGTAAGTTTCTGCATCCTACCTGCATCGTAGCTGCTCATATCTGGATCCTGCTTGGCTCATTTTGTGTTTTCAATGCTGAGTTTCTTAAAATAACTGGGTGCAACCTGAGCGTATCGGTGGGCTGTAACAGGGCGAGGGTGATGAGGCTCATGCTGCAGTGGTTATGATGGAGATGGAGAAGACAGAAAGATGAAGAGGACTTAGTGTAAGGAAGACCAGAAGCGTAACCTTGTCATTCATTATTGATCCTCCATTAGTGTGAATGTGGCCTTGCTTCGGTTTTTTCAGAGTGAAGAGAGGGATGGAGGGATACGCATGTGCTGAGACAGTGATGTGAAAAATGGAAATGTTATTAACAAAAACATTCTGAGTTAGAACATTAGAACCTGAAAGTTTTAAAATTTGTGTAACATGGCTTGAGTGCTAACATTTTATAGAAAAAAGGGCAGTTTATTCAAAATAATTTTGGTAAAACATCATTATCTTTCTTAAAAATACCTCCTAAAAGTACAAAATTTAAAGACTGAATGTTTTTCTTTATAGCATATGCTGGCAAAAACTTCAGTGAGTAGCTGACAGTGCTGCTTCTTTCAGGAGATGCTGTCAAATAATCAAGAGCGTGCAAACATAACTTTATTTCATTTGAAATCTGAAAATGTGGGCTCAGAGATTTTCACGCAAAACTATGAAAATTTCTGTAAATAAAATTTTAATGGCTCATCTTATAAAATGAAGAAGACGATAGAAAAGGTTTTCCAATATTTTAAATAAAATATTGGATTTTAAAGCAGAGGTTTAATGCTTTTATTTAAAATGTCATCTTGCCCTCATATTTTAACATTTTAAAATGTTATTTGACCCAAAACATCACATAGCTATCTGCAGATATGAAGCAACAGCAACAAAGTCCCCATTTAGATATGGTGGGTGTGGCATGGACCTTTACCCAGCATATGTGCTGAAATGGTGATTTCAAAATAGTTTTAAATTTTTATTTATTAATTTTTTTGATTCAGGCACTGAATCTACTTGTCATATTTTAATTTTACAACTGTAAATTGTTCAGACTAAATCAAACCACTCCCCTATTTAACAGACATCTCCTCCATTTCTTATTTTCATCTAATACATTAAAAAATTATGTAAAGACATTTAATTCTATATTTATAGAGTAACACTATGCATTTTTAGTTTTAAACACTTAAATATTTTGAGACTTTTACATAAAAAATTAACATTTTATCCAGATGAAAGGCATCTATCTCTGGAGACAACCAAATCAATGAATATCAACAAGTTCCTTTGATAAAACCAAAGCATAATTTCTCATCTAAATATTGTTCCTCATTGTGTGCTTTTAAAAGATGCTTTTATTTTGTACGTGATCAAACGAACATGAAACACAGCTCTTATTCCAGCAGGAAGCTGTGCATTAATTTGCAACCTGGGTGGCTAAACAAGATAAGATGCAGCTGCATGTGTGGGAGTCTGTGTGCATTCTAGGTGTGTGCAAACATGTGTGTCCTTGTGTGATTGTTTGTCATGTGAAATTGAGCCATGTTTTGTGACGACTGTTATTGGAGCCATAGAACACTTTATTTCATCATAGAAAGAGATAGATACTTACTCTTTTTTTGTGTGTTAGTGTTGTGGAGACAGATGGAAACAGTTAGCTTTGTCCAATTAGCTAGCCTGGCTGGAAGCAGATAGAAATTGTTAGCTTAGCTCAATTAGCTAACCTTGCTAATAGCTATAGGTAATTTACCTTAGCTCAGGGGTCTTCAAGGTTTTTCAGTCTAGGACCCCTAAACTAATGGAGAGACGGAGCAAAGACCCCCTGTAGGCCTATGTGTATACTGACAGTTGTCAACTGTTATCATTAGGAGGTGCACTGTTGTTATAGGCTCTCAGCCAGTTACTGTGAACCTGACAGAGCAAACACACCAGCAGGGCCACATGACCTGTCCAGTATGGATGGTGGGGGGGGTCTTCTCTTTGTGTGCAGAATGCATGGAGGCTGTGAGTGAAGCAGAATTCAGCTGATTGAGTGAATTTCTGACTCAAATACATATTTTATGCTTCCATTTATTAATTTGATCCACATTGCACGTATGCTATGTGTTTAAATACATAACTTTGAGGAAAAAAATATTTTAAAAAGCCTACCCAAAAATTTCTCCCTGCAGGGCCTCCATGACCCCATCGTTAAAGGCCTCTGCTTGACCTTTGCTAGCCCGACTAACAAAACATAATAGCTTTATAAAAAGCCACAAATCTTTATACATGTACATTTGTATAGGTAAAATTAAGGATGGAAAATGACACAAAGCTGTGTCTAAATTATGTCAACTGAGTACTGAGCATTTATACTTGCAGAAAACAACCCTACCACTAGAGTGACCAGACAGACACGATTTCTGATTTGAACGGTCTGTCCCCAGCTAAAGTTGTCCTCAGAAATGTCCCAGATTTTAGCATTTTATTAATTAGAAAAAAATGCTGCATTACTGTATTTATGGTAGCCGTGATGAACAGCTTTTTACAGTTGTAGCTTGCTCCACTGTTAACATTACATAGTAGAGGAAGAACAAAGCCTACCACCTTTAAAAAAAGACTGTGTAGCTGCAAGGGATGCTGGGAAACTTGATGGAAGTTATCGGCCTTTCCCAATTGATGGCTACTCACTCGCCCTACTCCCTACACACTCAGTTTGCGCGTACCCGCGGAGGGTTGGCCATATTAAGTCCCATC
>JARVJO010031088.1:0-10352 GCA_031762555.1 Cynodonichthys magdalenae | reverse complement strand
ATCTAAAGACTTTCAGTGAGCAACAAATTCGTGGGAGGACATAGCTCAGACCCTGGGTAAGAAGTTCTTTTCTTTGTAGTTTTAAAGCTAAAATGCAAACTATCTCTTCGTCCTCGTTATTGATGCCATGAATGAAATAGCGAGAAATTAACGAATTTGTCAGGCGGTCAGTACGCTCGAGTATAAAGTCACAAACGTCCGCGGACAATATGTGCGTAGTCCGCGCGGCTCACGGACCGCACACAGTACGCCCGAGTATGTGGGAGCTTTTATGGTTATTTTTCTTATAAATTAAAAGAAAGGTAAACACTATTTTTTTCGTTGATAATGCACAACAAAGTTTGCTGAGACAAAAAAACAGCAATTCTTGCTCTCAGGTATTTTTGACTTGTAATGTATGATCATTTATTTGAATGCAACCCACCTTTCACTTTATTATTTACTTATTTAATTTAGGCAATGTTGTGACATTTATATGACTTTCTGCACTATTTGGCCTGTTGAGAGCTTCAATATTTTCAATCTGTTAAAGATTGTATTACTGATAGGTAAACTGTTTTTAGTTATCCTTTTGATTGAATAATTGTTGCACTGTGCCTGCAAGTTTTTTGTATTTGTTATCTGAAAAAAATGAGTAAAACATGTTATTGTCTAAATTATGGTGATTTTATAGTTCTTCTTTTCCAGATCTGGTAGCCAGCAGCAGCATTCATAACAAAACCAATTATTTTACAGTCAATCCATCTGATCGGTACTGGTGATCGACAATGATCAACCCTCATAGGTGATTGGTATCGGAATCATCAGCAGAAAACCCGACTGGAGCATCCCTACTGACTATTTGTCCCACCACATTAGGAGATCTGATTATGAGAACAGACAGTTTTATTCAGTGATAGTCCCACCTGATGAACACCTCCCGGTCTGACGTACGCTGCGTGCATCCTGGCTCCAGAAACTCGCTCATAAAACTCAAACATCTACAAGACAAACAGAAAACTTTCACAGATATTTTTATCTTTCTCTAACATCACAGTTTGCCACAGGTAGGTCTGGATATCAAAGTGACGTGGACAAAAATGTATCTCATATTAGAAGATATAAAATAATGTTGCATGATCTGTCAGAAGTCAAGAGTATAAGTTCTGTAATCAATGTACTGAAACTGGCACAGCTTTTCATGTTTCCAGATTTAGGGAGTTTGTAGAAGTTAGTACCTTTTTAAAAGTAAAGCTTTAATCCGTTTTTGAGGGAAGCCAGAAACAACTATTTTAGTGTGAGGGATGCTTTGTAAAAAAAAAATTAAAAAAAAAAACTGAACAGTGATATCATTTTGACCAAGAATTAAGAAAAAAACTGACCTTTTCTCTCTCCTCAAACATCCAGAAAAATGGTGTCATGGCACCCACATCCAGGGCGTGTGTGGTGACGGCCATGATGTGGTTCATGATGCGGGTCAGCTCTCCGAACAGTACTGTAAATACACGGGGGGAAAAGTCAATCAGACCTGAAGCCAATGTTTAGTATTTATGCCCACCAGTCCAGATCAGGCAACCATAGATGAGGTCTTGTTTTCAGTCAAAAACATGTCTCTTGATGGTTGGACATCAAGAGATTGTTTTTCTCCCTTTCTCAAACTCTACTCGTGCACACCTCCTGGATCTGCTTTGTTTACGGCTTTAACTGACCCACATATTTTACAAAGCCACTGCAGCATGGTGCATCTGCTATTGACATCCTAATTTCTGTAACACCACAGGAGTAAGCCATTCTGAGCTGTGAAGTATTCAGTCCTTTAGACTGCATCAGTCTGTGTGCTAAATGCACACAAATGTAGTGTAATTTGCAGTTTCTGATCTTTACAGCATCTCTCAAACATAAAAGTAGAGCACCACCTAGTGGATGGAAACTGTAGTTTCTGTTTGTTTTAAACCAAAGGTTCACTTGCTTTCACATAATACGGTCACACAGACCAGTCCGTCTTTAAGTTTCCTCGGGTCATTCATATATCACAGGTGAATCTGACAAGATCCCCTTAAGATTGGACTGGAACACAAAGAGATGTGAAGCAGAATCCAGCTGGGATGAAGCGGAGCGACACATTTACTGTGTGACGTCCGCCTCATATCACTCACAAAACATACTGATTTAACTTATTTTTCTAATTCTCTTTGTGGGTACTATATTTATGCATGTATAATATGAGAAATGTATCCCCCCAAATCATCCAGAAAGTAAGGGGGGTTGTATTATGCATGAGTATAAATTTTGACTGACTGAGTTTCATTATTTTCAAGATTTTTTAAATGCTTTTTAAGTTCATAAAATGAGGGTCGTATTATACTCAAGCTCGTATTATACATAAATAAATATGGTAACCATTTTTTAATTTATCCCCTATCATCAGCAATAATCCCTCAGTAATAAATCAGTTTGTTGTTGTTTAATCCTGCGAGTGGGGCGGTCACACAGTAATGTCATCAATGTATTATCACTACTTTTTTTTAAATCACAAGTCAGGTTGCCCGGCTCGAGAGCCTTAGACAACGATGCAAAGAATGATAGTTTGTTGCCAGAAATGAGAAACCCCTTGTTGCATTTCTGATATTTAACTGACCGTACAAACCTTTACTTTGACAACATTTTCAAGAAATGCTATATAAAGCTTTGCTATGGCAAACATGCTGTAAGGACACTATACATTCTTCTGTATAAGATTTCTGAGCATCAGTACCTCTGATCCACTGAGCCCGAGGTGGAGCCTGGATGTTAAGCAGCTTCTCCACAGCTAAAGAGTAGGCCTCCTCATTACACATCATGGAAACATAATCCAGACGGTCAAAGTAGGGCAAAGCCTGAAGCACAGAGGAAAAATGAGCTTAAAGAAGTTAAATAACACATTAATAAAAACTCTTTAACACCTTTTATCGCCTCTTGTATTTGTACTTTCTGGTGCCATCTCAGGCGAGTGTGAAGTTTTTTATTTTGCTCTTCCACCATTTAGGATGATGTCAGTAAAAGTCATATCAGAGTATTTAAAAACTTATTATTTCTCTGTAACAACAGCTATTACAGATGTAGTGTATTTAAAAGTATAACTAAAGACAGTGTTTCCCCAGGGAAGATTAACTGTTGAATTACTTTTACAGTAGTGAAGAAACAATGACTGCTGCCATTTAAAATTTTTTTAAAATAAGTAAAATCCTATTTTAAGAAAAGTAACTTCTGACTGACTTCCACATAACTTGTTTTTTTTTTGATGTAGTAAAGTCTTAGACTGAAGTTACAAATATCTCATTTTTATTGCTCCTCTCCGTTCAGAGAAGCAAAACGAAAAATGAGTACTGCTATTTGTTTTTCAGACTTAAAGCACTAACGGGCAAAAATACAATGGTGTCAGAGAAAAAAAAAAAAATCTGACTCCCCTAAAGTGAGTTTAAACTGCAAGAAGGTTGGTCATTTTTAATTCCAACCTTGAAAACAAAACCCAAACTTAGTGAATGAACTGGCTGTCTTTCAGTTGTTAAAAGAACGTTTGTAATAAAAGCATCGTAAAACAATCATTACAATAAATTACTGTTCAGTCTGGTTAAAACAGATGAACAGCAATGTCACATTTAATTAATAAAATTCTACCACTATGTAAAAAAACAACCAAAAATAGTCTGAACTGTCGTAAACATAATTAGGTTTTCAAAAGGTGTCTCACTACCTGCAGGTAGGTTTTGTACTCTACAAGCTTTTCTGTGCCTCGGTGAAGCAGGCCAATGTGGGGGTCACATTTTTTGACAGACTCTCCGCTGAGCTCCATCACTAGACGCAGCACGCCGTGAGCAGCAGGATGCTGGGGACCAAAGTTCATTTTTAGATTGGAAACATCTCGACTTGCCAAAGGATCTTTGTCTGAAATCATAAACAAAGAGATCAAAGTGTTAATAATTATATAAATGTCTTCTTTTTAAGAAGATTGCAGCTTGACAATAATACATCAGGGGTTACTGCATACTGTTTTTGCTGTAAAACAGAAAACAAAAACATTTCTCAAATGTGTCAGTCTGTACCATTCCATGGTGGGGGCTTCCACTTTGCTTTTGTAGAAGAGGGGTACATGACAGCCCCAGCGTACTGCTCCATCCACTCCACATCTGGCTGCCATTGCTTCTGCCTGAAAACAACAAAATATCACAACATGAAGTACAGCTGAATGGTGTTGAGTTTTCAGACAACAAGGTCTTAGCCATGACCTAAAACACTGCCTACTAAGTTATCAACACATTTATTTTACTTGACTGTTTCTGATCATCAAACACATTAACAATTTGAAGCCAGAGGAAGATAAAAGGTCTCTGCGAGCTGGTCCCAGTACACGTTTAAAGCCCGACCCTGGTTATGATTCCTTCCATAACAGAAGTAAATAATGAGCTTAGATCCTATTCCATTGGCAAGTGTGCACAAATTGTTCCTGTTTGTAGGTTTTATGTTTCTTTATGACATACTTCTAATTCTAAAACTTTATTTTATTATAGGATAACTTTATTAATGTGGGATTCTATGATTTACACAAAGATTTTTAAACACCTTGCAAAAATAATTAAATGTTCTACTGAACCACAGCTGTTTGTTATATTAGTGAAGGAAAAATAACCATTATTTTTTTTATTTCCATAGCTATTTATTTGTTAAATTATTTATTTTTCAGTCACTGATGAAAAGAAAAATATATGCAAAAAAAAAACAACTAAATCTAATAAAAGTGTCAAACCATTATCATAAAAGTTCATTTGTTTTTCAAATATAATTTTAAAACATAATTATATTAATATATTGAAATATTATTTAGGAGAGCTTAAAACAAGTTAGATTTTTTTTTGTTTGTTTTCTTATCACAACTGTTTGTTGAATTTTTTTTTCCGTGGGAATATACTACAGGGTTTAGAACAGGTTAGATAATAAAATTATTATGCTAAACATATATAATAATTATTATTGAATAGTGAATAAAAGTGAGAAAAAACACTCTAAAAGTTTGTTTTTTTACATACTTCGAAACATTGTTTGTGGGTTTACAGGGGGTGGGGGTCCCTGGCCTGAAGTTAATACTGTTTGGGGGCCATAACATGGAAAAGTTTGGGAACCCCTGCTCCAGTGCACAGACTCTGGTTCCAACAACTTAGTAGCTCCAACTAACTGAGTCCTTTCGGCTTCAAACCTTAACAATGACAAAGGCAGGGACATCTGGTTTAGTATTTCTATTATACGGTCGATGTTTTTGACTGGAAACAGCTCAGAAAAACACATTTTTTATTAGAAGATACTTTCAACGAGTCTTTACTTACAAAGCACCAGTCAAACAACAAAATGTAACACAAAGTGTTTTACAGCAGATGACCCAAACAAAATCACAAGGTAATTTTAAACAGTGATAAATTCAAAAAAATTATATTTAATTTGAGTTGTTGAGCTTAACACCTGCCAGGAAACACCCAGAGGCTACCAAAAAGAAAAAATAAGTAGATCCTCTGGACAGGTTCTTCTTTATTGAAACGTTTTGTCTCTCCTCCAAGAGACTTCTTTAGTCTGAAGAGTTTCAGGTGAACTCAATCTTATAAGCACTGCCTCCACATGGTGACAAACAGAGGTTGGTCACATACAGTTTACACTCATCTACAGGCCAGCGGTCCCTCTTTCAGAGATGAAGATGTTCTCATCCTTGATAGAGAGGATTGTTGGTTTGAGAGAGGAGTAAAGGAAGCCATTTTTGTGAAGAAAAATCATCCATCATTAAACAGGGGTGGAGGCCTTCGGGTCCAGTTGTCCCCCTCCTACAATGCTGTTATTGCAAGTATGACTCAGCCCCCTGTGAGCAAAAAGTGTGAATCAGGGCACAGACGATAGTCAGGTGATGGGGCACATGACCCTCTATGAACAATAGAGCCAATCAAGGCACTAACGACCTATAGTTTGGCTGATGGTCCTCTTTTGCATGTGACCAACCTGTTTGTCCACCATGTGGAGGCAGTGCTTCTAAGGCTGAGTTCACCTGAGGAAAGACGAAACGTTTCATTATAAAAGAACCCATCCAGAGGACCTACTTTTTTTTTCTTTTTGATTTTTCTACCTGGATTACTGAGATGCATCAGGACACCCAGAGGCTACGTTCACACACTGCAGGTCTTAATGCTCAATTCTAACTTTTTGAAAAAAAAAAATCTGTTTTGGCGTGAACATTCACATTATATTTTTAAATGCGACTTCTGACTCCAGTGAGGACTCTCCTTAGACGTGATGAGACCCACATGCGCAGCAGACGTGGGACGTCACATTGAGCTGGCAGTTTACAGAAGTAGCTAAATATGGATGCTACATGTTAGCATGTCAATTTTGAAGTTGTTGTGCAATCAGAGCTGTTTAACTAATAATCTGACCTGTTTGTTTAGATCAGAATTTATATCAGAACCTCCATCCGACCACAGCATTTTATTTTTTGCACGAATGGACGAGCTGAAAGTATCAACCAGGTAACTTTAGGATCGATATGGTCCGGGACCAACGTTGGACGTTACTATCATATGTTTCTGTGGATTCTCAGTAATCCAGGACATGGAAAATTAAAATAAATAATATGAAGCAATTGGACTTCTGTAAATTTAAACTGAATGATTCAAGATTAGTGTCTTTATTGTTCACAACATTTGATTTGTCATTTCTAAACTCAGGCACAGCAGGGATTAGTTCGGTTTAAATAAAATACACATGGATTCAAAAAACTAGTTATGTCTATGTGCAGCAGGTGCTGGGTTTAGTTGTTTTTTTAGTTAATGAGGAAAAAAGACTGAAACTGTAGCAAAAAACAAAACATGATTTTGAGCAGAAATGTTACATTGTTTATTTTCTTTCCAGCTGGTAATCCTAATATCCAAAAATTGTTAGAGAGATAAACATAAAGTCATCATTACAATAACCTAAATATAAGATTCAGACAAAATATCAAAGGGTTATCCTGATTGGGAAGACAAATCAAGTCATATCTCTAGAAGCCCACGACGTCAGGATGATCTAGATATCAAAATGTAGATTAAAAAGCAGGAATCTGAAAATACACTTTGGTTATTTTTGACCAAATTTGACTTTATACTCAGTTTGATGGCTCACATTTATATCTCCTTCCAATGTTAATGAAAAAGTAAAATTAAAAATAAATGTTCATATAATTATAGATATAGATTTATTTTAATCCTTTTCTATTAGAATAGATAAAACCTTGAGAAAATTCCTTTAGGTAAATTAAACCTAATATACATTGCAATACCAAATCTTAAACGTAAACTGATTTCTGATTTTCTAAAAACCCTCATTTAGTGTTTTAATGAACCTTAACTTTGTGTTGCTAACTTTGTTAGTAAAATATGTCATAAATCACAGGACACATTGTCATTAACTCTTAGAAAGCACTCATAGTAGTTACTCAAAACACCAATTGTTCATATAATCACAGCTGTTATCGTTATGTGTAAAATCTCAATCAATAGGCTGTTTTCCAAAAATTATTCAGTTTCTAATAATTAGAGAACTTTATTATAATAGTGGACTGGGTGTTTAATTGACAGACTCTTTTTAGTTTAAAAATTAAGTAAGAAAAACACTGCGTGGCAAATTCAGTCTGTGAAATTAATGGCGACCGTCGACTAAAAACAAATGTACAGTAAAACAACTTTAAATGCGTTGCTGATATATGAAGAACAGTCAATGCTTTTTACTCAACAGGACAAAATGTAACAAGAGACTCGGACATTTTTACAGAGATTAGCTTAGTTTATATCAGCTTGTTAGCGTTAGCATTTCGGAAACTGTCTGTTATGAATTGCTCAAGCAGAAAAAACGGGAGACACAAAGGCCGCAAACGCATCACAGTTTTTCTCTTTTTGTTATCATACCTGTTCTGCAAAATGGTACAGCAAGGAGTCAGTAAAATATTGTTTGGTATCAATTTAGCTGAAGGACGTCCGAGCCTAGACAGCGACCTCAACATTGTCGCCGCCATCTTGGCTGTTTGACCCTCTTCTTCGGTGGTTTCTGAAGCTCAATAACAAATTGGACTCTGCTGCCACCTGCTGCTTCAGACAGGTAACTCGCACAATATTGTCCTAATCGTTTTATTCTTTGAAACTTTAACTTTAACATTTTTTTATTTGGAGTAACAAATTCATTCCTTTACAAAAACATATCCCTAATTCTTCAGGTGGGTAAGCTGTTTGGTAAAAATGGATGTTTACTTAGTTATAATGAATTCAACCCAAATTTAACATTGTTGTAACCCCTAAAGAGTATGATATTGTGTTTGATGCTGTTACTAATGAAATATGTGAACTCTTTAGAAACAATGTTTTTGACAAAGATAAATCCTTGTTTGAATGTAACTGACACCACCGTTGGTAAAGCTTGTTTTTCCTCAATCTGTAGGAACAAAAACATTATCCGTGCCCTTTTTCAGCATGATGTTGGTTTCTGTGCCTTTGGCTGTTTTCTACTGGAAGAACTTTGTCCCTGATTTAAAGTGGAAAGATGTGTGGACATTTCATCAGAAACTTTTGATAAATAACACAATGAAAGATGTCTCCTTTAAACTGCAACACAGAATTTATCCCACTAATCAGTTCATGAAGAAATACATCAAAACAATAGACCCCAACCGTAGAGTTTACAAAGATCATCCAGAAACAATCAGTCATTTATTCTGGAATTGTTGTACTACAAAGACATTTTGGAAGCAATGTAATAATTTTATCATTTGTAATATTGACACTAAATTTTCATTTAGATATGAGCACATTATTTTTGGTTTTCACGGAAAAAGTACTAATCTAAACAAAAAACTGGCAATTAATCTAATTATAATATTTGGCAAATTTCATAATCATAAATGGAAATTTTCATTCTTTTCACCTTTTTTTCCAGGTCTGATTAAAGAAATTGAATTATATTTATGCACTCTATCTCTAAAGTACCAAAAAAAAGCTATATATTTGAATGTTGTAACTCACTCAATGTATTTAATTTATGATGTTTATGTGATAAATGTAGAAACCTATCCCCCTGGCATATATATATACAGTACATCTCCACTTTAATAATTTAAGCAAGTGTTTGTAAAAACACTGTATGGTATATGTTTTTAAATGTTATATAAATATATCAAGTTTTATTAAAATTCTGTCTTGTGATTTTGTAAACACATTACAGTGTAATGTACGTACTGTATGTGAGTTGTCTTTAAGAATACTTTCGGAAGTGTATTTCAACATATAGTAATTTACAAGTAATGTGCTCATAACTTACAAAGTATAATCTAACAAATAAAATGGCAAAAATAATATTTTAGTTTTAATAATTAATAAAAGCGCACATAAGTATAAACTAAACTGATAGGAAGTATTTGTTCCAATGAATAGTAAAAAAACAGCATTTTCCTGCTGTGAGTCTGACAAACATGTGGACAATGGTTTTAAAGAGAGAAACTGAGTACAAACACAGGAGAAAGAAAATACTTGTATTTAATATACTGTAAAGAGTCAACATGACCCTAGAACTCAAAAGCACTGGCAGCACAGTGGCTCAGTGGTTAGCACTGATACCTCACAGCAAGAAGGTCCTGAATTCCATCCCTGTATTTATTATATTATTTTACTATATTATTCTTTCTGTGTGAAGTTTGTATGTTCTTCTTGTGCTATGTAGATGAAATGACAAGTTTTGACCAGCAGAGAGAGCTGTGAGTAAATGAAGCTTCAAGAAATTAATCTTTTTTTGAACCAAACGGAATGAAAGCTTCAAGGTTTCACCAGGCTTCATGTGGCCATCACTACAAACAGGAGGCTGTTTCATCAGCAGAATCTGGATCAGGTGATCAACTGGAAGCTCCGCCTCTGCCACTCAGAAGCTGCAAGGTAAGTCTCAAGAAAACAAATACCAATCTCCAAGTAGCACAAATTGAACAAAGTTTTTTTTTTCTGAGTTTGCTTTATCTTGAACTTGTGTCTGTTATTTCAGATGTTAAAAAATACATTTCAGCTGATCAAACCAGGAAACTCATCAGCTGATGCAGAATGTGGTGAAAAAGCATGAAATGTTGCAGCAATCTCCTCTCTTGTGATCTTTGCTTTATTATTCACTATTCGTTTAACACTAGTTACTAGGTGTTAAATTTTAAAGTAAAGAAGTAAAATGATCAGTTTTAGGTTTTAAATGTAACAAAATAAAAGTAGCCATTTCAAAAAGTAGCTGGTAAAATTAAAAAGTCTCAAAATTACTGTAACAAAGTAAATGTATAGTTACTATAAACCTGTATGTATGTA
>JARVJO010031087.1:0-10357 GCA_031762555.1 Cynodonichthys magdalenae | reverse complement strand
TATTCATTTCCTTTTTGCGAAATTTTAAAAATTCGCTCTAAATTCGAATTAAATTGGATGGAAACACGGCTAATGAGACGAGGATTGTAATGTTTTGTATTTAGTCGAAGTTGAACACGAAATGTAAGAATAGTTAGTTAAGATTTTATCAATACTATTACTTTTATAAATCTTGTTCATCAATCTGGTATTTTAACGGTACTCTTATCTATGCTTTTCAGTGGGAATAAAACCAAAACCGAACAACTACTTTTATTGAATGAGAGAACAGGAGGAGAAGTTCTGTGCTGCTGGAAACTATGGCGCTGCTGCTCCTCCCTCCTCAAAAAAGCAGAAACGATGGCTGAAAGTCAGAAGACGTGAGCAGTCAGGTCAGTTTTCCACAATCAGAATAAGATGATCGTATTAGGTGTTTACATGCACGCCGTTTGGATTATCAATCGGCATAAACCACACCTCTCATTCAGATTACAAGTTCATTCGGCTCAAGCTGAATCGGATCAGAAAAATCCAAATGAGGTGATTACATGATGCATTTTTGGCCATTTAATCCGATTACTTATGTCCATGTAAACGTAGCTAGTAACACAAACCTGAAGTCATGCAGTTTAAATCTTGTAGCTCCACGTCTTCATCTACAGAACAGCAGTACAGTTGCTTCATTTTTTTTCTTTTAATTTCCCATGTCCTGGATAACCGAGAATCCACAGACGTATATGATAATATGACGTAATGTCGGTCGGTCGCAGACCGTATCGATACTAAAGTTAATCAATCAATACGTTTCTTTTAGCACCTTGCTTTGTTCCAAAAATAAAATGCTGCTATGGATCAGGTGACCAGAAACAGATTCAGATATAAACTGAACTAAACAAGTTGGATAATTATTTAATCAGCTTAAATTGCACAACAATTTAATAATTGACACGCTAACGTGTAGCATCCATAGTTTACTTCTGTTAACAGTGCTGAATGTGACGTCACGTCTTTTTCTGAACATGCGAGCTGCATCTGGGTTGTGGCAAGTTCCTACTGGAGTCTGATGGGGTCGCATTTAAAATGTAATGTGAAAAAAAATAACTAATCAAAATTGAGCATTAAGACAACAGTGTTCAGCCACACTTTGTACCTTTTAATTCACTGTTGTTGCTTCCCCATCATCAGAATGTTGTCTTGTTAGCAGCCCCTCCCCTGTTTGCAGAGTCTGACAGCAAAGAAGAAGCAGACCGTGAGAGGCTCATCTTTTATGCTATGTTTGCACTTGTCATGCTACTACTCCGTTACCATCAATGATACAGTTAAGGCTGGAGTTTATCAATCCAGTCAAAATTAATCACATTGAACCGGGGCTGAAAAAATACCAGGTATTGGTATCCATTCCTAACAAATTGTTAAAGTTAATTACAACTGGCCCTTTGAGGGTCATCATAATGCTCAAGTGGTCCTCAGTAAAAATGAGTTTAACACCCCTGAGTTACGGTAGGTACATTTCTATTATAATTATGTAGGATGTTACAACCCATCCTGAGACATTGTACAAATTGTTTCAAAGGGAAGAAAATGATCAACGAATGAAACAGCTCAACAACCAGGTTAGGAAAACCGCTACTTGTGTCCTAAACCCATGGACAAAGAGACAAGCTCAGTCAATTATCAGACAGCTGAGCCGATCAATGCTAGATCAAATCCATCAGAGACCTGCTTCCCCCAGATCTATATGAGAAGAAAAACACTTGTCAGGAAGATGCAGTTAGATGTGAAATGAAAGAGTAGACCACCTATCTTTAGACACTAGGAGATTATCAGACGCTACACCCAAGATGCTGTTCAGGGATTGTGGCCTGGATTTGAATCTGAAGTCAATACTGACAAGCCTATCTAAAGTCCTTCGTTCAAGGAAAACCTTACAAGCTAAGGGCACATCAAGTCCATTTACTGCCCTGTTCTCAGCAGCGTCTTGCTTATTGATTCAGTTTCAGAGGATGTTGGGGAAGATGGACACCTGAAAAGAACAGTTACTATGAAGGCTGAGAGAGAAACACTCAAACATGAACACGCTGAAGCCTTATTCTGCTTCACTCTATTCACAAGGTTCATGTTTAACACTATTAAACCATGACAATACATGCACTGGACCAACAAAAGAAACGCTTGTAAAGTATGGTCTAGAATAATTTGTTTTTATCCCCATTACCATTTTCTTAAAACACACTGTTTTTTAGATAAGACGTTATCCTAGCAGCTCATTTTAATTCAATAAGAAACTAAGCTATCGAGGATAATTGTGGGTGAACTTTTAACTTGCAAAAACTCTGTGTCCATTTGAAGGGTTAGATGTGTTTTTGAGTGTAAATAATAATTTACATTCAACAAATCCTACATTTTAGGGGGGTACTCATGTTATATGAGAATATTGTGCCAGTCTAATTTATTAATTTGATTGTTTTGTTTAATATATTTATGTAGTTCCCTTTGTAGGTCCCTCATTGCCATTTTACTAGTCATTTCTTTTTTGTAGAACTTTGGTAAACTAAATTTGTAAATGCGCGACAGAAATTAATGATATGCCTAAAAAATTACTTGATACTCTAAATACATATTTGACATTTTTCTTGCCAATTATTTATTGACAAACTTAAATTTGGTTGTCACCATATTGGTCTTTTCAAAGCCAGAACTGACCATATTTGATCAAAAATTATGCTGGAGACTGAGGTTGAAAAAAATGTCTTACGTGTGTTCCTTATTAATATTGATAAAAACCTACAATTTGAGATAATTTTTGTAAGGACTTTATATTTTATGACATCCATCCATCCATCCATTATCTGTACCCGTTTCTTCCTTTGAGGGTCACGGGGGTCACTGGTGCCCATATCCAGCCATCACAGTGCGAGGGGCAGGGTACACCCTGGACAGGTCGCAAGTCCATCACACATTTTATGACAGATCAAATAAAACTGAATTGTTCTTAAGAGCCAGTGAGATTTTTGAGCTACTACCTTAAGGAATTTGCTGTATTGCACTTTGAAGTATTACTGTTTTAGCTGCAGATTTGGTAGAAAAATTTACACATCTTTTTATCATAAAATAAAAATGGTACAGAGGTACATTTACGTCAAGTAAGAAAAATGGGACCATGATAAATAATTCTAGTCTTTATTGCTTTATATTTCATCAACAACAACAACAAAAAACTTTGCAATATGGTACTTGGGTAAGTGTATACACACCCAAACTAATACTTTAAAGCTTTCGATTTACCTAATGTCTGAGTCTTGTGTAGAAATTCATACATACACAATTCATCCATGTTGAAAATTGGCATTCCTCAAATTTTTGCAGACACCTAAAAATTAGAAGCCACATTGACTAATAAACTTAGCACAAAAAGTAAGAACTATTGACACTGGCTTGGGAGTGTCCTGAAGCAGTCAACCAAGTGGGGAGAGATAACAGTGTTACTGTTAAATAAGTACCAGGACATACTGGCATTAATGGTAATGAGAGAACTGACTACCTTGCAAAAACTGGTAGTCAGGCCCACTTCAAAGGACCAGAGCCTGTTGTAGGTATCTCAACAACAAGCTGTAGGACTGCCCTACAGGCCTGGGTTAAGCTGGGTTCACATCGAACGCGTTTTGAGCAGCAGGAGCATCCAGTTTACATGTAAAGTCAATGGTGGACGTGCGTCTAGGGGTCTGACAAGGAAAACTTTAAGTACACTGGTTGGAGTCCTAACTGGGCACAATCTGCTCAATCACCATATAATAGTGATGGGACTCCATGACAATGGTCTGTGTGATGCCTGTGGCATCGAATTAGAGACCTCTTTGCACTACTTAAGCCTACTTCACACTCCCTCCGAACTGCGGAAATCAGTTTGGATTGTCACAGTTTCATGACAAAAATTACGTCACCATGTTCTCAGCATCGACCCTTTTGTCACAACCCTCTGGCAGGATTTTTTATCCCCTCCACATAAGAATATATTGTGTGATTGGTCAGAAGTTCATAAGAGTGTTTGTTTGTGCTCAACGCGCTCGGACACTGCATTTTGCTTCAACCATTTGATTAAAAAAAAATTAAAAATGACCCGCTTCTAGAAACCGATTGTTGTAGGCTGCCAGGAAGAAGACATTTATAAAGTTAGACAAATGGTCAAAAACTCATGGTTGGAGATAACACAGATGTTGTGCACGGAGGAATCTGTCTGATAAAACCTGTGGAGCTTTAACCGCGACAGATTTGTGTATAAATAACGTCGAGTGACGGGTCGCAGACTTTTTTTCCCGTATTGTAGACTCCAGCAGGAAGAAACCGTATGCAGTGATGCATATCGTAGAGGGCCCTCTACAGGAGCTTGACTCGGTGTGTCTCAGGGGCCATGAAAGGTGTGTGTGCAAAAACGAATGACCATGTGACCGCGTGTTCGGCTTCAGAAGAAGTATGTTCAGGCCTTAAGACCACTGCCTTTCAAAGGAAATTAATTCTTGGGGACCCCTTCATGGAGGTTTGAAGGTTTGATTAAAGCTCAGTTTTTTTGGAGAGAGCAATGGGCTCACTTACAAGGCCCCCACTCATAAAACCTATTTTTATGAATCGGGCCAAAATTGTTCAACTTTAGGTTCATCAGACCAGAACACATTTTCCCACCTTTGGAAATGAGGTGTGTTCTTTGCATAATTTGGTCAGGCCGGGATGTTTAGGTTTTGTAAAAAAAAAAAGTCTTCAATTTTGCCACCCTACCAAAGTCTAAACATCTGGAAAATACAGGACAGTCTTGGCACGTGTGGTACATTATCAGTACTTTTGGGAAATTTCTGCAGCGTCTTTAGTGATTCAAGAATGGCAAACTCACTGATCGGTTTATATCTTGACATCCCATCAACTTTGAAGGTATGTCTAGTTCTTGGTAATGAAGTTTGTTCTATATTTTCTCTAGTTCATGATGACTGGCTTGGGCAGTATGAAGGTATTTTGTTATACAATGTTATTAGAATTTGATGACAGTATGTAAAAATTATGACGTAAGAGACACATGAGGTGAAGCGCCAAATTTCCAAAAGGCTGCTATAAAAACGGAGACAAACATTTGAGGATCTTTCAGAAGACATCCTATAACATTTCTGACTACCTCGGCTCATTTAGTAGACAAAAGAAGGAGGAGGGGAGGAGCAGAGTCACCCCTGTCTGTCGCGCCTTTTAACCTTTGAGTGAGGTAAAAAAATAAATAAAAAAACCTCAGAGCGAGTTAGTGACAGACACATTACTTGCTGGCTCCTAAAAAGATGGTCCGAGTGGTGCTGGCAGACAGCTTCACGCACCAACCAGCTGCGAGTATTTTAAGTCAAACAAATAGCGGGACTCCTATCAGATTAAAACTTTGGTTTTTTCCAAGACCTGCAAGCTTCTCGCTGCAAACAAGAAAATGGCTACAAACTTTACACTTAACATGCCACAGACCCCCACCCCCCCACCCACCAGTGTAATACTGTATAATGCAGTATTTGCTATAGGTTATGCTATAGTAAAAAAATGATCAATACCGCCCAACCCTACTGTTTTCACGGTGTCCTATGAGAAATTATCTCAACTTTATCATTCAACAAAAAAGATTCTGGGATGCTTTGTGAGCTCCACATAAAACATAACTTTTTATACAAATTACTTCAATTAAATACAACAAAATCCTACCAGGACAGCTGAACTTTTAATTGTAATTGATGCAGGTGGGTTTCTAAAAGACTAGAGGCAGTAATTAAATCAAAATATGATTCAAAAAAGTATTAAGGGTGTCTAAACTTGTGCAAGCTAATTATATATATTATATTTCACGTGTGACCTGCCCAGTACTAGGGGTCTGTATGAAGTGTGTCTTTTCTTCTTCTTTTTTTTTTTTTTATAAACAGGTGAACCTGGTAATTAGTGGTATGAGACACACCTGGCTCTGGTGTGTTCTGGTCTGATTAAGACCTGCTCCAGCCTGCTGCTATAGCAGCTCCCTGGGCAGATAGTTCACCCTGGTTGCCTCTGGTCCTGGCTTTTATTCACTCGGTCCTTCAGAACTGACCACACATTGTTTTATTTTAATATAAATTCTATTTTTGAACCTGCCTTCTTGTGTCATTGCACTTTTGTTCCATTTTTTTGTGCCACACTAACTCCCAGAACAAACTAGTTAGTTTTTTTCAATTAATGTCAAAACCCCAAGTTTGTGTTTTCAAATCCTTTGTTACATGAATGCAGCTTTAAAAAAATAGACTTTATCAAATTAGTCATCTTTTCTTTGAGCCTTGAGAGACATCGAGCAGTACAGTATGTAATAAAAATCATGCAGTGATTTCTAGAAGTTTCAATGACAAAATGAACTGAACCTTTCTATTATTCTGCTACATATTTTCAACAGCCTCGCAGGGGCTGCAGTAGCTCAGTAGCCAAGTTGTGTCACAAAAGGCATCCAGCGTAAAGCCATTGCCAAATGTTTTGTGCAGACCAAAACAACATTTTCTACAATCTCATACCATATTGTTGAAACCAGCTAAATATATAATTTATGTCTCCAAGAATCTGTATACTTACAAACCATTTTATGAAACTTAATAAGTGAACTTGTTTTTATTTTTAGAGCTGCACCACGATATATCACTTGAGCATCGTCATCATGATGTACAGTATGTGTGAAACAGTCACACTGCAGGTCCTGCAACGTAGGAGGCAAATCAACGTGTTGACTAAGAACTAAACCTAAACCTTTATTGCACGAAAGGGTCGAGTGTTACAGCTTTTATTTTGACGGGTTGCTTCCACTGGTGGTAGTTGTCAGCTTCTACTGGTGTAACAATCCATTGATCCACATCAATATATTAATGAAATTATTCAAGATTCAATTCGATCATAGCAAAATAAAACATTGATCCATATCGTCATCGTAAACCCGATGGGAATTGATGTGTTGATGGTTTATCATCAACAAGATGGCAGCAGAACTTAAAGTGTTATTCAAGTCAGCTGTTGAAAATTCATGTAGTTCATATCGCAATATAAATCGCAGGGTTAGAAAAAAAAAATCGCAACGTCAGTCTTTCCAATGTCATTCAGTCCTAGTTTTTTATTTTACAGAAAACAAGAGAGCAACTGTTTACAATTACAGCATTGTTTAACACATTTCATCTACAATCTCTTCTGATTCACACTGCAAGAAATGCTCATCATCTGTGTAAGTTCAGTGTAAAATATAGTTAAATGTGTTTAATTCAACAAATGGGAACAGTTTTCACATATTCATTAAAATCGCATGTGTCAGTTTGTTGCACAAACAAAGCCAACATAACCCATTACTAATTTCTTCAAACAAAGCTATGACTCGCCCTCTTTTGTCACACACTTTCTTTTTCACATTTCTGCTCTTTATTCATTTTCATGCAGCTGAACATGGTGCAGAGTGTTATGGATGTGCAGTGGATTGTTTTTTATTTGCATTTGTGGTATCGATGACCTACAGCTCAGAAATGGGTTCACCATTTCCCTGTCCAGGAAAACCAAAACTCAGTTTTGATTTTGCTCAATAAGCTGCTTCCTGGAGACAAAGTGATTGATGCATTAACAACAGACTAAACCCTGCAATGAAGTACACGGCTCTGGTGATTCAGCACTTTTCTGAAGCCAGCACTTTGTGTTTGTGTGAGCTCTTCACAGTGGAAGAATTCAAGGTGGCATTTATTTGATTCAGGGAGCAAAACCTCCCAGCAGCAATGCATCTACTATACCCAACATTTTCCCATCTGATGTTCTAAATTGAAATGAAGCATAAGGCAGGGATTACCTCTAAACAACTGGCATTTACAATGTAACACGACACAGTATTGTTGTGCTTTAAAAACAAGCAAAATATGCACAACCCCAAAGGTACCCATCAGTATTTGAAGGCATTCCAACCATGATTTGGTTGATTGCTTTGAGGCAGGAATAAAAGCTGGTTTCTCCAGAAGCGTGGGCATACAGAGCAGAAAACAGCTGCTGCTTAAAGCCTCTTTAGCTTTGTTGAGAAATTCTTTAGCCACCTCCTTTGTAAGGGGAGTGTAGGAAACAATCAATCAGAGAAGTAAGACGGAGAGATTTCCTGACAGCTCATTTAACATTCTGCCTCCTTCCTGCTACTTAATCTGGAGCCCCCATCACTGTGACGTTAGCTGAGTCTTGTATGAAAAACAGAACATTGTGTTAGCTTTCCCTTTATAGACATGCTGTTCAGACACTACTGCACTGTACCGAGGGAATCTAGAAACTCTCCACTAAGGAAGAAAAAAAAAAAAAGGAGGCACTTTTTATTTCACAGCAGACTTAGTGCTGATGCTCTTGTTCTTGACATCCTTAAGTCCAGATGTTTGCATTAATAAATGACACTGCAGGAGCTGAGTGGATTCATGCCCGCCTGGCCACCAGCTGAAATAATCACAGGCATGTCAAAGAGACACAGCTCCTCAGGAGATCCTACACTGTCTGGACGGCTGACTAATAAAGTCTCCTCTTCCTGATAACAGCCACAGACCTGACTACTGCAGATTGGCTGGGACCTTGCAGCGCACACAGTGCAGGGTCTCCAGTGATGCTTGGAGTTCAACGGCTCAACCCATTTTTAGATACAGCAGAATAAGGCCGACCTTCTGCAAGCCCATGAGTCTCCAAGATAAGTATATTCATCAAAAGGTTTGCTGACTGCTAAACCTCTACAGCACTTACCTTAATTACCTTGGAGTGACAATGCCAGAAGTAATTAGAGTAATTTGTTACTTATCATGGAAGTAATACACAATGCACTGCAAATCTACTTTTTATGCAGCATGAAATAGGAGCAGAAACTGATCAATGCCATCCTGTCATAATAGATTTGCTGCTGAGAAAACAAGAGCATTTGTGGAGAACAACTCCGCCTTCTCTTGCTATTTATATGATATGTCATCGATGATCAACCAAAGCTCAGATATATCCTCTGCAGAAAACTGAGGGCAAATTATACCTCTGACCTCGTAGATATGATAAACCAATACATCATCTTTTTATCTGTACATGTAAATTTTCATGTGACTTCTTAACATGAGCTCTCTCCAGCTCTAAAAAGGATCATTCAAGTCATTTTGAGGCTGTAGATTTATTTATTGACCATTATTTAACCAGGCAAGTCCCGTTCAGGTCTCAGATCTCTTTTTCAAGGGAGGCCTGGGCCTGAAGGCAACTGTGACATCACAGTTTTTGCTGCAGAACTGCAAAACAAGGTCATAGACTGTCAGCTGACGGTTTTTGCAAATCCTTGGTTCTGCAGGTTGGTGGTCTTCATTCTCTTCTGGCTCTGGGTCAAACTCTGGCTCAAACATGTAAGACTGGATGGACAAGTCTTCTATTGTTGATATCTTTTAATTAATCTGTAAATAAAAAGTTTCTGCACCGCTATATAATCATATCTCTGCTAATAAGCTACAAAAATGGCTGAGAAGGTGGAGTGGAAAATGATCATTGGTAGTTAAACTGGAGGGGGGCGGGGTGTGCTGAGCATCATCTGCATTTAAAGAGATTGCACCAAAACAAGTTGATCTGAGATCCACCTCAGAACAGGTATGAAAGAGGGGCTTGTGGAGCTACAATAACCAGGAATTCAGACTGAAGCGTAAAAATTCACACAAATAACATTGTATTGAGAAACCAAAGGCAGTTTAAAGGTTCATTAATTTGGTTTTGCATAAATCGTTATACGCAATCAGACTAGTTGTTAGCTCATCAGTCCTTTCAGACTACTTCTCTAAACTGAGATCATTCAAAAATGCCACCTACAGCAGGTAAGATGATAAATGTTCATCAATTTTCCACCCATATTTTCTTTGAACTGAAATGATTCAGTGTTACTGATCAATATTTCAGGCTTATAATGCAGTCACACACAATTAATGTTCATTAAAGACAAGATCACCTGAACTACTTAACTCTAGCTGAAAAAATATACATTTAAACATCTTAACCAGCTCTGTGAGCAGGAGGATAAACCACACCGTCCTTTGTTTCTCCGAAGCCTCTCACCAAATAAAACACCCATTTCAACTAAAATGTGTTGTTACCAAATGCAACAAATGATAACTTTCCACACTGATTATAGACAAAAATAGTTTATGTAGGACTAACTTTAATCATATACAATTCTGTTCATCCATCTGCAAACTAGAAAACACTTCTTTTTCCCAGGTTTGCAAAGTTACTGTCAGGTCTCCTTTTCAGCGCCACATGGGGGGGGGCGATATATCGAATATACTCGATGTATCCCGAGTTTTTCAATGTACGATGGTTAAAATGGCTTTATCGTAACCAT
>JARVJO010031086.1:0-10358 GCA_031762555.1 Cynodonichthys magdalenae | reverse complement strand
GTTCCATATTTTCCTAACAGACCTCTTCGCTCTCAGACTGCAGGTTTACTTGTGGTTCCCAGAGTTTCTAAAAGTAGTTTCTATAGGTAGGTTTAGGTTTTACTTGCGTTATTACTTAGTTCTGCTGATAAAGGCTTATGCTGCATTCCCACTATTTGAGCGTCAGGAGCGTCAGGTTTACATGAAAAGTCTATGGTAGATGAGTGTCAAGCAGCATAGGGAAGTGCTGCGGCATGTCTAGCACGATTAGAGCTGTGCGATTTCTTTTTTTTTTTTTTCAGCGTTCGGACGAATCGCGCCTCAAGGGCATCAAACGCTGGAGTTCAAAAGTCGGAACTTTTGCAGCTCGACGCTGAGCGTCAACCAATCAGAAAGACTCCACTGTGTGACGTAGTGACAGATTTTCTGATGGGACAGTTGCCTGAATGATGTCCACTAACCTGAGACAGACGGACAGGAGCTCTTTAGCTGAAATCGAGTGAGTGTAGTCAGTGTCCTGGCAGGAGGTATCAGCACCCATGCGGGTCAGCAGCTTATTAAACCAAGCTCGGGACATTCTGAAAGCGAGCCTCATTAGCTGGCAGCTCCTGGGTGGTGAAACTCACCAAACTCAGAACCTCTCCCTCTGGTGAATTAATTATGAATTGATTATCTGGGGAGCGCTACATTCTCTTAAGTAAATAAAGCAAAAACACTTTCTTTATTTCATCCAACATTAAACAGAGACCAACAGAGGAGGGGAAAAAAGGCTCTTGACACGTGTCAGGCGCCTCAAGAGCAATTTTGACTCGCGTATGACCTCAAAGTGCACAAGCGTCCAACTTCAAGCGTTAGATGTGATTTTGATACTGAAATTGGGTTCAGTGTGAACACAACATTAGACTGCTGGAGAACAAACTGACCACATTTCCTCACTGTGCTGCTGTCTTTAGTCTTTTTTCTCTACATGTTTGTTGTATTTACTTCTATTAATAACGTGTTTTCTTTGTCTCTCTTCCAGAAGAAAATACACCTGGACCCAGTGGCGGATCTGGGATTTTTCTGAGTAAGGGGCCATCAAGGGGCCACTATTTTGAAAGAGGGGCCAAGTATTTGTCCAACATCCTTTCACACAAATCCACAGTTTTGTTAAGGTATACATTTAAGTAATCACACATGTTAAAACCCCAAAAATCTATGGTAATGTAAATTAAAAAAAAGCTTGCACAATAAATTCTCCTTACCAGTTTAACATACTTTTTTACTGTACATGGATAAATTAATTTCAAAAACATAGCATTTAAGAAAATCAAGTCATCATTTGTCAGTTGAAAGACATTTTCTGCAGGATTGTTAAAGTCACTTTCTGTTAAGGGGGAGTTTTTCCGCTCTACTGTTATATGCTGCTCAGGATGGGAGACTGTGATGAAGTGAAGATTCAACACAGATTTATTGTTTTTTGTGTACAGTGCACAGAGACAAGGTTTGTTATGATATGGGGCTATATAAATAAATAAACCGAATTAAAAGTGGGAAACAAAATAATTTGAATGGCCAAAAATACTATTTTGTAAGACTCACACACAAAACTTGCTCAAAACATTTGATCACAAAAAAGATTGAACTTGAAAATGAACTTATTTCCTCACAATTTTGAGTCACCAACTAGTTTCCTACAGTAACAACCTAGTGAGATACTGCACTAGGCAAGTTTGTGTGTTTGTCAGTTCTGTAATTCGACTAACTGTTCCTGCTCCCTGCCCCTTATATTACAAAGGAAAAGGTAAGAAACAGGAGAGACAACTCCCAACAAAACTATTTTTTCCCTGAGGCGTATTGTGCAGTATAATAAACACCAACATGTTTCAGTCTGTATCTGCTGTTCTGTCTTGTATATGCTAAAAAAGATAATGTGCTAAAAAGTATAAAGACACCAAAATAAAATGAAATAAAATAAAATTCACATAATTCAAGCACAGATACATCATGACATTACAGAATAAATCACACTTTTAAGTCTATACATATGTTGTGTTGTCATCAACACCATGTTTTGACTGTGAGCTTTAAAAACAAAGGTTTGAGTATTTTTTGATATGTCATTATAACGTCTTGAAAAGTATGTCATAATCCAAGTTCATTTTTTTCAGTTTTGAAGTTCATTTTCATATTTATTTTCTACAATGTATTTTCTGTATTTTCTTTGTGCTCAGTTTGTCTCCTGTGTTTTCTGAGTGCCACCAGCAATTTGCCAGGTTCAAACAGCAAGATAATTGTGCAGATTTTTTGCCCAATTTTGCTCATCTGACTATCATGAGGACACTCTGCATATCATGATGACTCTAAAGATAATCATAGGTGATATTCCTGTCGTGTGTGGGGAGTTAAGAGTGATCTGGTCGGCTCAGAAAGAAGTCAATACTTCTCTGACCTTAAATTGGGGATATTCAAAATATTGGATTGTCTTGGTCTGATATTCCAGCCTTTGGCGTTCGCCCAAGGACAAACGAGCTCACAGCCTGTTGAATTTGACATGTATTCAATCAGAAAGCGAGGTGACGTAAACACAGAGGTGGCTCTACAGACGACAAAACAGCTGCCATGGTGCATCAGAAAATCTAATAATGGAGACGTTGTTTTGTTTTTCTCTAATAAAAATAGTCCACAAACTATCACTATAGATTTTTCCTTGTCTATGTTTATTTACTCTGAACTCAAGTTTGAGCTTGAGAAGTCTTGCAAGAGTTTCTGTCTGACTTCTGAATGTTTGTGAGTGAAATTTGTTTGTGTGTGTGTGTAAGGGGGGGGGGGGGGGGGTCCTCTCAGTCTTTGAAAATTGTCCAACAACTTTAAGATCTTCCCGTGTAACCCAGGCAGTAGTCACTCAGTTTTCACTTCATCTTCAGTCTGGCATTGATTGTGCTCACACCTTTTCGTGTTATCCTAAAGTTCTTTTGGAATTTTTTGGTGCCAAATCAGACATTTCTTTTTGTTTAAAAAGGTTTTAGTACTTGTATTTGAGCTCTTCGTACCAGTTTGCATCCAACTCTCCTGAAATCATGACCGAATTAGTACACATAGGCTGAGAACATGTAAGCATGGCAGGGTGTCAAACGTGTCTTTCTGGTTACAAGTCAGCTGCCCTACCACTGCACCACAGCCGTCGCCCCTTATACATGCATATATATTTGTTTGAACCAATGAGCATGATAACTTCAGGCATCTTAAAATTTGGGGAGGTCAACAATTCTCTTCCTGGTATCTTGGCTTTTATGATTTGGCATGTTCTGGTATTTTCAATTCAATTCAATTCAATTCAGTTTATCTATATAGCACCAAGTCACAACAAACGTCTCAGGGCACTGTACATGAAAAAAAAAAAAAAATTATTAGTATTTTCACATCATGTCACACCTAGAAGCAGTGTGTTTGAAGTGTGCCTTAAAATGAATCCACAGATGTGCCTCCAATTTGCTCAGAGGTTTTCAACTAACCTATTAAAGCTCCCAAAACCAAGACATCACGATCTAGGCTTTTCCAAATTGGTTAAAGGCGTAGTAGTACTCTTAATTCATGTAAACTTGTAATTTTGAAGAGGTAATAAAAGAAAAAAATACATTCTAAAAATAATCTCTCACTCATTAGGCATTTAATGAATAGAAATCATTTTAGAAATGTCAACTGGCCTAAAACAGGAAAGGTTTAGTTTAATTAAATGTCAGACGATACGAAAACAATGTTGTCTTCTTATACTGTGTATGTTAAGATTTGGCCTCAACTGTTAATTTATGAAGGTTTTCTTCCAAATGGTGCATAAACCCATATTGTAATCATAGCAAATTGCAGTTTGAGGCTCACTTCTCCCTATAAATCTGCTTCGTGAGTGGGCCTATATCTATCCCCAAAGAGGACCATGAGCTTTAATCAAACTTTGGTGTCCCTCGGATGAAGGACTCAAAGTTAGTGACACTGAGTGTTCTAAGCTTCTCAGGATCCACAGACAGGTTATTTTGACTGCTCAGAGACTGGCTCAGACTGATTATAGGGCTTACAAAACTTTAGAAATCTGGTGAATTTGGTCTAACATTTTTATTTGACTCACTTAAACAGCATATCATGTAAAACAGTTGTTGAACTGAGGAGCAGCTGCTTTCAACTTTTTTGTTGCATAATTTCTCTTACAAAGCTAACATAAAGCTAAAATAAGGAACATTAAACACAAATGAGAGACTCTTTTTCCATTTTTTCAGCAAAACAATGGTTGCAACACACCAGGCTTGGCTCTTGCTTGTTGCCCTCTGCTCTGAACAGTTGCTCTTATTTCCAAATCAGCACTCAGATCCAGTAATGGATTGATTATTCTGAACCACCAGGCAAGTTTCAACACAAGTCTCTGGCTCAAAACTCAGACAGTTTCACAAATTCATCTCTTTGCAGATCAATATCTGCTGGAGGGACTCTGAACTAAAGATGTGATCTGAGTGAACACTGGCAGCCAGCAAAATGTGTATTTTTAGTTGAGCACCATTTGTAATTTAACTCTTGGGTTATTTGAAACTTTTCTACATCCAAAATTATAGCTTGCCACTGATAAGTGAGAGGTAATGTTTTTGCTTGTGTGTGCCTGTGTTTGTGTGGGTACTGATGTAAAATTTGGTGTGGCAGTAGCTGAGAGACTTCCTCAACGCTTACTGTGAGTGCTAGCTATGCAAGATCTTTTTTTAAAACTTGGTCTTCAACTACTGAAATTCAAATCTCATGAACCACTGAACAAATTTGTATGAAAGCTACATTATATAAACACTTAATATATAGCTACAATTACTTTTCAAATTCAGTTCAAGATGGCTGTCACATTAAATCAACTATAGCAAATAAAATGGCCATAACTTTGTCAAAGTTACAGATACTGAGTTAAAAATGGAGGGTGTCATTCTCAACACATACTCAGTACTCTGAGTGTGACATCTCACAACATTATTATTTTAAGGTTTGTCCAGGACAGCATTAAAGGTGCTTTATTTGTCATCCATGCATGTTCCCATGCAAGGATGAAATTTGTGCTCTGCATTTAACCCATCACACCTGAGAAACACCCAAGTGGAGCAGCAGGCAGCTATGTGAGCAGTTGGGGGTTGGGTGTCTTGCTCAAGGACATCACGACATGTGGGCATGGCGAGGAGTTGAACCTGTGACTTTTGGCTCCCAAGGCGGCTGCTCTACCACTACACCAAAGCCGCCCTTTTTTTTGTTTTTATAGGTAATTTGTTCAGTAATTTGTCATCATACAGTGGTCATTGCTTTACACTCTATCATGAGTGGTGGAGGCAATATGCATTCCTTCCTGGAATACAAGACTTTTAATAAAAAAGATGTTTAAACTGTTTATTGATTTAAAAAAATGAGTGAAATAGGTTTGTTCCTAAAACTAACATGGTACCTGTTGATATGGGGTGCAGTAGACCTCAGAGCCAGTAAGGCCACAGGTAGAGGAGGCATGGAGCAGGTGAGATCTGCCCAGCAGGAGGTCTCTGCTGAGTGGATAACATGCCCCCTGAGAGCAGTCATTCTGAGATGGAGATACTGCTGTTATAGCTGTGAAGAGGAAGGACATGAACTCATTATTCCAACAGCTCAAATTATAAACTCAGCAATAAGACAATATATTCCATCCAGTATGCATAGTCTCATGTAATGTTGTGATACGTCGCAATCAGAGGATTTCTTTTTGGGATAAGCTACGACTAATACTCCAGATGCTTGTGCTATAGTCAGTTCAGTTACTTGTGGTTGGATTGGCTCTATGTGTTAATCAGTTGTTGAAAGTTTCATCACAATGTGTTGAGTGGATCATGAGATTTTTGTTAACTCAAAAACAGGGTTGACTTAAATTAGTGATGCTAATTACTGTATACAGAAATCTTATACTATGAATAGTACTTAGGGCAGTGATTCCCAACCTCTTTTCCTCAACCACCCTTTCTTACGTCCAAGTCAGGCTGAGTCCACACATCCCTCACTACTCCCCACCTCTCCCAAAGATGCATTCAACCTTTATCTCTTTATCAAAATAATAAAAGAATAAAGTGATTAGTTACAAACGTTTATTTGGAAATAGAAACAGAGAAGAACAAAGTTAAATGAACTTGTTTTGGGGATTTTTTTTCCCAAAAGCTTGTCAAACTTTTGTTATGAATGGTGCTGAGCTACTACCAGATAGGCCTTTATTTGTAACAATAGTTTGATCTCCTTTGCTTTTCATGAGTCATTTAGAAGCTTGTAAAAAGATTTTTTACACACATTTGCACAAGCTCTTCCACTTTTCCAAACAGTTGTGCAATGTGCAAGAAATTATACAAATTGAACAAAATAGGCCTGAAATGACACCAGAGTACCAGCTGATATTTAAATGTTTAACCATGGACATTTGTGAGGATGACGGTGATAATACTGGGGCTAGATATTAAAACTAACCTGTGAGGAATATCAAAGTTCTGGCTTCAGGCTGGGAAATCATCATTGTCAGATGTTAAAACACATCAGTTTTAAATTTTTGAACATGGAGACACATGATGGTAAGCACTCATGCATTCCAGAAATGACATGAATGTTGTTCAGTTGAGAATTGTTGTCGATCAAATATTGATAGGAAGACACACATATGGTAAAGAATGAGTTTGCTTTCTGTGAAAAACAAGACACTGCTCCACTGTAACAAAGAGTTACAGTACAGCAAATGAAACAAAGTCTTACCAGCTAGAAGCAGAAGAATGATCATGCTGGGATCTTGTAAAAAATCTAAAATATGTAAACAAACAAAACATCCATCAGCAGATCAAAACAGAATTCTATGCACTTAACATGTTTTCTGATGTTCAACTTACCTGACAGCCTTTAATATGTAATGCACTCCATATTAAAGCAGGGGCTCCTTTATAGACGCTGGCTTACCTGGACAGTGTGATCAAGTGTGTGTCAGAGTCACACCCTCCACCACCACTCCCTTTACTTCTGAATCAACACACAAAGAATCTGTGACCCTGCACAAGTCTAGACCAGGCACATAGAAGCTAGCAATCACTGCTTTACCTTACTGACTTGAAAAGAAGGAAAGTTTTAAGAAATAAAACTTCCTCTTTCAAATAGTTGTCTAACAATTAAGTGCCAAAAATAAACATTGAAATGCGTAAGTCTTGTGATTTAATAATTTACTTATTTATTTTGAACAAGTTTAAAAAACAAAACCCACAGAACAAAAATAAATTAATAAAATTAAGACAAACTAAGACAAATGCAAAAATAGACCCTCCAAAGTGTAGAAACACAAATTATAACACTAATAAATGAACTGTCCTTACTGTCCCAACCAGGATATCAAAGTGTTTCATACTACAATCTGTGCCCTCATTTACCCATTCACACAGCACTCTATTAGGTCTCTACAAAGCTAACATGTACAATTATCTATGACTAATCAGTGCCAAACACTTTCATACACTGATGGAACACACATCAGAGGCATCAGGGGTGAAGTGTCTTGCCCAAGGACACAACAACTGAGACAGCTGTGGATCAAAATGGCAACCTACTGGTTCCAGGACGACTCCCCTAACCACTCTGCCACAGCCTCCCCAAATTTACTACTACTACTACTACTAATAATAATAATAATAAAAAAAAATCAATCAATATTTTACCCCGAACTTCATTGTAATGACATTAACATGTTTGTCCAAACACAAAAAAGCTTTTATTATTAAAATGATATTTGCCAAAGGATAAAAAAAATCTATAAATTGTCATCCGAATTTTTTTATTAAATTGTAACAGGTTGATATTAAGTTACAGCTAAACCAAGAAGGTCCAACTAAAGAAATTGTCCTTTATCAAAAATTAGAACATACATTTAAATTATTTACATAATCATAATTAAATCTTCACTCAGTGTTCTTCAGCCTGCAACTCTTCATGTGATGACAGTTTTTCTTTGCAGAGAGAAATTGTGAGCGTGGAATTACTAAATATGATAAAAATTATACTTTAATTTGATTATTTTATGTACCCTGACTAATCCCATGGAGATAGCAGATCTCTTTTGCTTGTTTTTGTAATGTGGAAGGACACCTAATGCAAACTCCACACAGAACCACTAAGCTGTTGTTGCTGCCTTTAAACCTTAAGTTCAACATAAACAAAACAGGTTTTTTTCTGTCTGTTGTTCTTTTTTCCAGACTGGAAAAGGTAAATATCTTTAACACTACAAAGCAAGTCCAAACAAACACTGAACATTCTTCATAACTAGAGTCATAATGCAGGACTTTCCAATATGTGATGATTTTATGCTTTAAACCCAATGTTAAATCTCAGTGTAGATTGGAAATTGTTTTCAACATATTCTTTCCTTTTTTAATTATACCTGTAAAATTATAAAGCTAAAGGAAACACAAACTCTTCAGAAACAAAAAACATGAGCCTCAGGAGGTAGATACTTCAGATCAGCTTGAGTGTTTACCTTGCTGTGAGGGCAAAAACTACTGATCATCACTGCTGTGTAAAGAAATTGTGTCCTTAGGGCAGATGAACACACGTTATGCTCTTCATCCCCCCTGGTGCAGACACACTGACTAACACCAAGTACAGGGTGTGTCTTCTGACTCAATATGTACACCCAGACAAGCACACCAGGTGCTGAACACATGCAGCTTCTGACAAGTGTGGTCTTGCCTTCAGTCACTCTGAATCGTGGCTGTTTCATTTCCTGGTAACAGTTTAGTGCTTTGGTTACCATGACACCGCTTTAGGGAAATGATCGACATTTTTATTATAAACTTCATACAAAATAAAAACCGTAGTAACAAACAATGAAATGTGTCACAGTTTGATGAAACTTTTTAGCTAAATATCTGTTAGATTTACAACCATGTTTTTTTGTTTTTAAATCTCATGAAATCAGTTTGCACTTGGATTGTGTTGTGCATGGCTTAGAGTTACCAGCATGCCAAAAGTTAGCAAATGTAAAACTGGCTAGAACTCAAACAGTTTTACAGATTGAGCTAAGGCTGATTACCTGTGACATCAGTCTTCATTCTGGTTGACTCCAAAGGTTTTGTCTTTCTGAGAGTTTCATTAAAGTCTGACCAAGGTAAGGACAACTGCAAAAGAGAATTATAAACTTGCAGTGATAGCTACAGTATTACACAAAATAACATATTTCATATTTTAGTCACTGTAGGCCTTTCCCAATACAATTACAACTTCTGTCAAAGATGGCTAACATTGTCACTGAAAAAATGTATCCGCTAAACTGTTTCTGAAGGCTGTCAAAAAATGTTTCTTACTGGATTTCAAAAGTATGGCAGAAGCAAAAGGTCCTCAAGATTTTCTCTAGGATCTTTACAAGGTGGATTTTAAAATATTATGCAAAAAAAACAAAAATAACATCTGAAGTAGACATCTGAGTAAAATCATTATTCACAGTTCAGATGTGGAAATAATAGGGTTTTACAGCAGACTACATCTAGAACAGCTGAAGCAGATCACTGGGAGGAAAAGTTGGAAGCTTCACCTAAATATCTGGAGGCCTGATAACCACTTAAATGGTTATCTGCGGTCTTGATAAATCAAATCCTATTTATTCATGCTCAAATGCAAAAATGTTTCACAAAGCTAAATATGAAAAGTAACAACGGAGAGTTTTTATCACAACCACACAAGAGTCTGTACTCAAGGCATCTTATGCCATTGGACTTCATCTTGTAAGTGTTTATTTTTGTTTGCTTCCTTGTTTTGTATTTATATTTATTAAAGAAGTGTACACCTGTTATACATGATTTGAGCATGAAATATGTTAAGTTACTGCATTATATATTGGTTTATGTATACAAAAATTAAACTATATAGTTTTATGGAAGACTTTGATTATAATTCTTCTGAAGTATGAAAATGTTTTGAACAGCGTAACTGAAATAAGGATCTACGATGTAGATTGTACATGCAGAAGAGGTTTTGGTATTTTACATTTAGAATTTAGGTTATACGAATAGTAGTTCTGACAAACAGCAGTATTTTGTGGAAAGATCAGATAAGACTCTACCATTTTTCATGCTTAATGTCAGCTAAAATGTTAAACTAGATATCACATAGCGATAGCATATATTGTGACGGTTCCTAGGATTTATTGTTTTTAAAGTTGAATAATTTAAGGGGTGCCAGTCAGGGCTCCCTCCTGACGTATAGGATTTTTATGTGTGTTTATTGTAATTATTGGTTTGGTTTTTGCTTTAAACCCTGTCACACAAGGACATACACTCACCGGCCACTTTATTAGGTACACCTGTCCAACTGCTTGTTAACACTTAATTTCTAATCAGCCAATCACA
>JARVJO010031085.1:0-10360 GCA_031762555.1 Cynodonichthys magdalenae | reverse complement strand
ACAGGCAGGAGGAAGAAACAGAGAGAGACAAGACAGAAAACTAGAATAAATCATAAGCACAGACACAGATCATAACAATTTTTTAACATATTTTTTGTGTTAGCGTCAAGTTAACATATCTTGTGTTGTTTTCAACACAAGATGTCTTGTTCTGTTTAAACAACTGGACACACATAAAAGTGATGGGTCGGTCACGAACGTTTCGGCTCTTTGAAGTGAACAACGGGAGCCGGCTCCCCACTGAGAGCCATTCTCGTTCTCTTTTTTTTTTTTTTTTAATGAAAGCTACAAGCATAACAGATGCAGGTACATGTGGGACATGTCTCCCGCACTTCCCCTATCTGTGCCCTCTGTCCCCCGCATTTTTTTCATCCATTTCAACTGTTTAATCTGTTATTAAATAGCGGGGATTGACACATCTGTTTTAAGTGTGTACTATCGAGATCTTAGTGAGCCGCTGGCTGCAGCTGTACAGCTTCTTTTGATTTTAGTTCTCATCCCTTTTCTTCCACAGTTGATTTATTAAAACATTGTTTTTTTGTTACTTTAGATTATTAGAAAAGAAAGATTTATTATAGAGTTTCATATATGAAAGCTGAGGGATGTTGGGATTCCAGCCAGCAGCTGCACCTCCAACATTTCTTCAGAATATTTCTTAATGAATTCAAATAATGTGAAACCACAGAGATGAAAAATGTATTACTTTTCAAAATGTGAAAGAAAAAAATTTCAAACAGCTGAAATGTTATTGTTAATGTTATTATTATTATTACTATTATTATCAAATATTTATTTTTTCTTATTATGGCTTACCTTTATTTCAATTTTTATCAGGCTAGATATTTAAGGCTTTTTTATTTCACCTTGATGTTTTTTTTCCTTATCATTTCACTTGTGCATTGTATTGATGGATTTTATATTTTTATTATTATTACTACTATTATTGTTGTTGTTATTATTATTATTATTAAAGCAGGTCAATAACGTCATTTTTTTTTCACATTTTCTGCAACAAGAAGATCTTACCAAAGTTTCCAAAATAACAGTTGGTACATTCTGTCCTTTTGAATCGAATGCGCTGCTCTCTTTTCATTAGCTTACAGATGCTGTGGCAGGAAGAAGGCCAGTGAGCTCTTTTTCACACCAGTGCCAGGAACGTCATTAACATAAGAAGCAATAATGCTTACAGCCCGTGCTGCCCCCAGAGATGGTCATACGTACACTGAACAGAATTGTTTCGCTGTTAACCTGAGCTTGTAGGCCGGAGTGTTTATTGTGAGCAGATCTTCTGGAGTGTTGAGCCAGTTTCCAGAGATTCGACCTCTGGACAGATTCATAACAAGCCATCTGGAGAAGAAGGAATGTTACACAATGAGGGATCAGCTGCGTTTCTCCTATTTAAATACCATTCTGCTCAGCTCTTTGGTTTCATGTCGGAGGATTAGGTTTAGTGCGCCAGCTGCTGTGTCATGAATCAGACGTCAGAACAGAACAGAGTCATATTAAAGCTGAACAGCACAGCCGCCACGGCGCAGAGACATGATCTACACGGCAAATCGTGCCCTTGCAGTCAGATTGACTTTTTGAGAAATTCAATTACGCTCTGAAATGAACAACTAGCGCTTGAGGTTAGAATGGGTTTTAGACCGAGAGCCATCCACTGGAATGTGTCACATATCTATGAATACTGAATGGAGTGTGTTACAGTAGGCAGGCTGTCCCCATCACTGTGATTTGTGTTTCTGCCCTCCACCTCCTCGGCTCTTCTATTTGCACTGTAACCTTCTCTCGCCCACACCCCGCTCACCGCACACTCCTTGAAAACAGAATTCTGTCTTCTGCTTTCATCTGCAGGGGCGAAATTTTCTTCCTGGCAGGCATCACAGCAGATGATGTCATATTACGTGAACATCATGCATCATCACGACAAGATATTAACAGAAATGTTTGACTGTGGAAGCTTGAAGGCATCATCAAAACATGGCTTTTTTATTTCTTTTTTTTCCCCTTTTTTTTCACATCAGTGTATGCAGAGCCAGAGATTGAATTTATCCTCTGTTGAGAAGCCTGAAATGATGTCAATGTAGTCATGGCAACTATTCTTACACATTAGCCCATGCTCTTCACACAGTTTGAGTAGCACTCAAGTGCTATTTTTCTAACAAATGCCAGATCTCGTCTTTTAAATGCCAATGAGGCTTTTTTTAATAGTGGTTTAAAAAGGAGAGCAGGAAGCGTATCACATGTGCTACAGAGACAAATTAGAGGCATACTTTTTAATTAAGTGCTAGTGCAGAAGCGTTCAAGCATTTTAATTATTATGCAGCCTGTTTTCTTTTGTTTTTGTCACAGTTTTATATTTATTACTCCTCCTACAGCTTCAAAAACAATAAAATACATCAAAAAGTCCAGGCCACTTGTGAATAGTTTGCTCTGATATTTAGTAGTAGTGTGGCAAAAACTGTAAAATTTTCACAAATACAAAGGGATTTTGGTAAAAACAGTGACGAAACCCAGCCCTCTGTGGAGTTCCATGTTTCGAGCATACGTCATAATTACTCAGCCTTTAAAAGGTCATGGGAAGTATAACTTTATATACCACAAAATATTTAACTATTGAGTTACTATGATGGGAACTCTGGGCTGCAACCTTCAGAAACTAGTTTGCATTAATTATTAAATTGCAAGAAACTAGGCACATTTTTGGTTGTAGTTTCTCAAAATTTGGAGGGCGTTTGACTCAGTAAGCAGACACATTTTGCACAGATAATTTCTGAAAATCATGGCCTGTTTTTGTGGCCACAACTTGCAAATCTGCATTCTAGGTCGTGCACATTGTAGAACCCATCTTTAGCACTTTGTCCCAGCCTCTGCTCATGTTGTGTCCACCTCAGCAGCTGCTCCCACCAACCTATTGGAGTACATTTTATCACTGCCATGGACATTTAGGGATGTAGCCTCAGAGGAGAACTTCTATGCTGTTGTCAAAGTACAGCTCTAGATCTTAGAATTTACTGAAACTAAATGAGGAAAAGTTTGAAATGTCTGTGTCAACTCTGCAAATGCTTTGAGAGGATATTTTGTCACACATTTTTTGAATATGTTCAAAATTCAAGCTTCTGCAACTCATGATGAAATTGGAAACCCTCTCATAAACATTTTTAGGTATTTTAGAGAGTTTCTCACAAGTCCTGTTAGCTAACTAGTCACCAAAAGTCACAGCCCATAGAGATACTGGCTGCTGAGTGTGATTTTTATTTACTTTCGAGCTGTCTAAACTTTCAAAAAACATTTTAGTACACAAAATTTTCCATTTCCACATATTTTTCCACTTCTTACTGTACAGGGTGAGTCAATAGTCTCAGAACACCCTTTTATTTCAGAACTGAAATATAAAATTAAATATCTGAACACCCCAGCACGTAATGGGTGAGGGGGCCCATATTTTAGGTTATGTCCAGAACATGGCCGTCATCATGAAAGCTGTTATATTGGACGTAAGGCAAATTTTTCCAATTGAAAGGTGGTCATTTTGCATATCAAAGAAGACCATAATTGTCTCAGAAATCAATTGTGGCAAATATCTGTGCAATATGTCTTGTTTTTCAAAAATGTGAGGTTCCTGGTGCTGAACACAGAGTTTATCTTTGACAAAAAACAAAAGTTTTCTATTTTCTGTGTTGATAACTTCTGAACCACAAGTGATATTGCACATCTGACTGCAGCGATTCATTTCTGAGACAATTATGGCCTTTTTTGATATGCTACTTGACCCCTTTCCCTTTGATCTAAAATGTTGGCTTTCCAAATGGCAATCATATTCTGGACATGACCTAAAGATAGGCCTCCTCACACTTGCTGTAGTATCCAGATATCAAATGTTTCATTTATTCCTTTTGACTCACCCTGTATTTAGTTTATACATCAGTTTTCTTTTCTTTTCTTTTATCTCTCACTGTTATAAGACTTAGGTCGTATTCACACCTGATAGTCCGGTCCATTAGGGGCCAAAATTGAAAGATTTGTTTACATTTTCAGTTTGTGCAGTTCTCATTTGCACTGCACTTTGTCAAACGAACTAAACCCATACATGTCAAGTTGTACGGATTATCCGTAATTTACATGGATTTTCCACTCTTTTACAGGCTCTGGGTCTGGATGTGTAGAGCAATCGCACGGATTTTTCAAGTTTTACAAATTTTTTCAAAACCTCAGTTTCAATTTAATTTAACAGACCCAGAGCCTGTAGGACATTAAAAAACAATAAATAACATCAAATAACCATCTTCCAACCTGTTATGCTGCTGGAAATAAGACTAGAAATAAATCCTCCTCTTTTTCCGCTCTCCTTTCGTCCTGCTTTGCAGCAGGCGCTGTCATCTCCGCGGCCGACAGCAGTGATATCCACCTTATACAGACGTTCAGCAAGGTATTTACAAGAGCAACTGTATTACTGTTATTATTCAGAATGCCGCTTCCTGCTTTTGGAGCGGTTTCCAGTCCGCTTGGGGTTCAAACATGCAATCAAACTGCACTTCAACTGATCTGAGACCTTGGTTTGGAAGCGGACCAGAGTTCGCATCAGAGTTTGATTACACGTTCACACCTCCCCAAACAAACCAGAGTTTCTAAGCAATTGAATTAGAGTTCAATTAAAGCGGACTAAACAGGGCTGGTGTGAATACTGGTTTCTCTAAAAATCACTCCTGAGTGCAGACTCAACTAAACTCATTGACTTCCATTGTATTGGAGTTTTGTTTTTTTAGGGGTCATTTTAGTGTAGACACTTTTTAAAAAGGTACTTCAGGAAGAATTTTCACTCCAACTTTTCATAAATATTTTGGAACTTGAGAGGCACTCTCTGTATTATGTAAATGGGTAGTCGTTGACTCACTTAAGAAAGTAGCTTGAATGGAATATAAACATGAGCAGTAACCTCCCCCAGCAGCAGCAGTCAGAGCCCTCTGGTTCAGGTTAGCTGACACAGTGCAGTTAGAGTAACTAGAGACGATGGAGCAATATTTCGCTGATAGATGTTCTTTGATAGAAATGCAGGAACACGATAGGATAGGTGCAAAAAAAAAATGAGCATAAGAACAAATAAAAGCCTTGGTGCAGAAAAACGAGTGTTTCGGGGTCCGATATGCTGCATGCAACTGCATCAGCAACTTAGTGCTCTTATCTCCAGGGAGGGGCGGAGGTGTGATTGTGACATTGCATTTTGGCTGGGAACTGCTTCTCAGTGCAGTTTGCCTCAGTAATCAGGAAGTGTTAGGGTGATTACTTAATGTGATCAATTTGTTTAATTTAGTCACTTTAAATGATGAATAGAAACAGCAACACCTGTCTGCAACATGACTCGTTTATCAGCATTAATAGCCCAAAATCTTTTATAAATTTGTTTAATAGGAGTTATGTGAACAATGGGCAATGACTACAGCTAAATGATAGAAGTGGGTGTTTTTGTGATTCTTGAAAAAAAGCTATATTCACCTCAACTGATGTGCTTTTTGCAGAGAAATGTTTTCTTAAACAGAAGGGTTAAACAAAGTAAACAAAGGAAAGAAAAAGGAGAAAAGTGAAGAAACAGGTTGAAAGGGAAACAAAGAGATATGAGAGAGGTGCATTAAGAAAACACAAGACAACCCATTTGTAATCTGCCTCTACAAAAGAAAGAAAAAACAAAAACACAGCAACAAAATATATGTGTATATAATAATAATTATAGCCTCACTGAAAAGTACTCAGTAAATTTTATGAGTACAATATAATAATAAAAAAATACATACGTGCAAACACAGCAAAATCCAAAGTGTTAATTTAACTCACAAAGTGTTAAATTTAACACTTTTTCTGAGTTTATATAATTCTCACAGATTCTGAGTTAAAATTACACTTTGAAAAGTGTAAATATTTAACACTTTTAAAGTGTTAATATTTAACTCTTTCATAGTGTTAAATATTTGACACAGCAGAAGTGCACTTTTAACTCAGGTGTAAAAACTTTTGTTTTTGCTCAATTCTCTTAAGTATTTACTGTTAAGGGTGACATAATTAAATAAATAAATATACCATGAAATAAATAAATGCAAATATTCCATTAATTTATTTAATTAATCCTTAAATTATCAAATACATCATTAAGTAATTAAATATGTCCCTAAATAGTTAAATATACCATTAATTTAAAAAAGGATAAATGACCCATGAAATAATTAACCTTTTAAATTAAGAAATTAAATAAATAAACATGTTTATTTAAAAACATATTTAATTATTTCACTGTGTATTTGTTTATTCCATGGCTCTTGTGTAAGCACTGTTATAATGAAATTATTTTAACTGTTAAACCAAGCCAATAAACTTAGTGGGCGGGACTAGTTTGGTTTGTCCACAGACACTGACGTCTGATTGGCTGCTCAACATTTGTGTTGGTAATTATTACATGGATTTGGAAGAAATTGCATTAAAACTAAGAAGAATGTGCACTATTTTCTTTTTTTTTTGTAACATTATATATACCACTTTCTGTCATGCCTCTCCTGATGGTCCTCTTTGACACACCAAAATACTCCTTCACCTGCTGTTAACCCAAAGAAAACATGATGCTCCAGAACATGATTTAGAAGCCAGGCAAGTGGGTCGTGGCTTTTCAAGTGTGGTGGTATTACAGAACCACTGGAGTACCTCAGAAGTTTACATTCACTCTGGAGTCGATGTCTTGCTTGGAGAGTACAGAAATAACTCCACTGACTTCAATAAACTGTTCTAATTTATCTACCACAAACACTGGTTGAGCCTGGTCCAGTCTCTAGCTTGCTCTAAAATGTCTCTAATCAGTTCAGAACGGAGCTCATTGAGGTCATGCATGAACGGATCCACCATGTTTAAACAGACAACAGAGCAGAGAGATGCATTTCACAGGATCAGTCTTTGTCCCGCCCACTGAGTTTGATGGCTGGGTTTGACAGTTTGAATAATTTCATGACAACAGCACTCAAACAGGCCATGACTAAACTATTATTTAATGATGTATTCACTTGTTAAATGATGTATTTAATATTTTAAAGACAGACTTTAGTCCTCATGAGAAGTACTGCGTTCAGGCACACACCCATCATTGCACTTGCATCAAATTGAGGACAATGTATTGACTTCAATTAATTTTTGCAACTGTATTTTTGCCTAACCCAGATATTTTCTGTAAAACTAACCATTACTAGTCTATTCCTAACCCTAACCTGAACCAAAACTTAATTCACACCATACCTCTTAACTTAACTAGTAAAGCACAGTAAAGCTGCAAACACAAAGGACTTTACATCAGAGACCTCACTTTGATAGTAACTATATCGCAAATGGTCCTCACTCTGTAGCAGAAACAAGTACACACACACACACACAGGTATACTCCAGAGCAGCAAACTGAAAACCCCCCTGCTTTCACAGAAGCGATCACATTGATGATGATCAGTAAATCAATATGAGCAGCACCTTGCTGATACTTTCCCTCTTATAGGTCTTACAGTGACTGAATGGGGGAACTCGATTTTTCAACCTTCAGAGTTTTGTGACATAAATGACATGATGGAAACTGGTGTGTCCTTTTGTACAATTGGGATTAGAGTTTAAAAATATTAGAACTGGATTTTAAAAAAGGATAATTTTTCGAGTGGACTCAAGCAAGTTCTAAAATTTCTTCTAGAATTGCGCTGCTCAAGGTGGCAGCATGTTAGAGTAGCTCTGTTACATTTGTTCTGAAAATGTATTTTTAAATGTTTTTAATTCCTCTTTTTCTGGATAGAGGTCGATATTTTTGGTTGTCTATTCCCTCTGCTGTTGGGTGCTGTGCAGCTGGAATGATTTTTGCAAACACCTATCTTGCTTTTGGACATTTACTTTGATGCTTAACCATAGCAACATGGTGGTTTGTTTTAACAGGGAGGAGCTGATTAACATCTCAAAAGCTCAAAAAACACCTCAACTATAACCCCAAATCCCAGAGGAGTTGAAAAGGAGGCACTGTGCATGCAGACCAGGAGCAAAGAGGAGAGACAGAAGGAGGAAGTTCAAACCATCTCTTCCATCGACCATGATGGATAACGTGAGATTGTTAAGGGAAAGGTTGGATGAACTTCAAGCCCTAACAAGAACCCAGCCAGAGTATCGGGAATACAGTATTATGTGTTTTACTGAGACATGGCTGCAGGATTATATCCCTGACTCTCTCTGCCAGGCTTTTTGATCATACGATGGACAACCCTGAGCATCCTCTTCATCAGACTGTCATTCTACAACAGTGTCTTCAGTCAGAGCCTTTTTCAGATCCGCTGTAAAACAGACCTCTACAGGAGATTCTTCCTGCCCACAGCCATCAGTATTTATAACAACTCTTTAAAGAAACAAGGATAATATGAGTTAAAACAACATTTAATTCCCCGTTGGGATTGATAAACTATTATCAAATTGAATTGAATTGAATTGAAAGGATTGAACAAGTTTTGTTTTCTATGAAAAGTAGCTTTTGTATAAATTCAATAAAAAACTATGAAGTATGAGAAGTTAAGCAATTATTTGATTCCTGTGTTCTGTAGCTAAATCCTGACCCTCTTTCCTCTGTACAATTACTACTGTGAGAGTATTTGTGATGAAGAAAAGAGTTTCCAATGTTTCCATATTCTAGCTTGGAAAGCATGCAGTGTGTCTCCCAACAATCGGAGCTGTCATAGGGTTAAAAAAAGAAAGCTTACACAGCCCAGTTCAGCTAACCTTCTTTCTTTGAACTGGATCCTGACAGGTGTTTACTCAGTGCAGTGTTTACTGGCCGTGTGTGACCCACAGCGTGGGTGGAGAGACACCCACAGCCCCTTGTGGGGATCAGGCCTGGAAGGGACCCAACAGATTGAGAGGAATGTCACAGAGAAGTGGTAGATGATTTCATGTGTGTGTGAAAAGAAGAAGAAAAAGAAACATTAATCATACATTTACTCCGATCAAAATAAGACTGAACAATGAACCCAAACACACATCTTTCTGCTTCCACTCCCCTGCCTCTGATCATCCCATCCTACATCTTAGTTTTCATGTAAGAGTCTTCTTCCTACCTATGTATGGTCTTTTATCCCCCAACGTCTGTTTGTTCTCCTTATCTGTCATTCTTTCCACCAAATTTTCCATATTTTTCTTCCTGTCTGCTCACAGTGATTGTGAGAGTAGGTGAAGGCTGGAGCTATGCCAGTAACAACAGCTTGGGTAAACCTGCTTTCAGAGCAGGAGCCATCAAAGCATTTCCACCCCCCCAACTGGCACACGTGATGTGGGTCAATGTACAGGTCTGGATCCCTCGCATGACTGGGTTCGGGACAAGGTGCTACGTGCCTCTGATCTGAACATGTCTGATTTAACTCACCATAGACTTATGTACTGTTACTGTTCATTCTTACACATTAAAATTAATTACTTTCTGTCTTTTGTTTGTTTGGTTGTTATTTTTTAACGCATCATACATACAAGGTGTGATTGATGCTGTTCCTGGGTGTGCACCTAGAGACAAACCAATTTCAGGGAGAATTAGTCAAAATTACTTTTTGTTATATTTGATTAAATATTAAACATTTAAGAGATTTTTCTACTGAAGGAAACAAAGCTCTGCAGCAATCGACTAGCTAATGGCTAGCTTTAGCTTCTTTCAGACAAGATCTTTGCATCTTTATCTACATTAGTAAAGGAACCTCCTCCCACTGGGAGGAGGCCCAGAGGAAGACCCAGGACACGCTGGAGGGACTATGTTTCTCAGCTGACCTGGGAGCGCCTTGGGATTCCCCCAGACAAGCTGGCCCAAGTGGCTGGGGAGAGGGAAGTCTGGGTCTCTGCTTAGGCTGCTGCCCCCGCTACCCGACCCCAAATAAGAGGAAGAAAACGAATGGACAGACAGACGGATAGTTGGCAATGACTGCCTGAAGTCTTGAACTCATGGACATCACCAGACTCTTTGTTTCCTCTTTTAATGCTCTACCAGGCCTTTACTGCAGCAGATTTCAGTTGCTGTTTGTTCGTGGGCCTTTCTGTCTGAAGTTCAGTCTTTAACAAGTGAAATGCTCAATTGGGTTGAGATCAAGGGCCTCATGTATCAACAGTGCGTACGCACAAAAAGCTTGCGTACGTCAGTTTCCACGCAAAACTCCGAATCAAAACTGAAATGAACGTGGAAATGTGTGCAGCCCCACGCCAACTCCGAGGCTGGCGTACGCACGTTTCTGTGGTTTTGGTTCCATTGGCAACACTTCTGGGAAACTGTTAATGATGTGAAAAGGATTATTGTTCACACCAGACACACATGATTAACAATTATTACATCCAC
>JARVJO010031084.1:0-10361 GCA_031762555.1 Cynodonichthys magdalenae | reverse complement strand
TTTTAAAAAAAAAAAAAAAAAAAAAAAAAAAAAAATACAGATACATGTATTGTTGCACCTCTACAATTATAGTACTATATGTTTTGACTTTGTTAGCATGCTTGTTGCTAATCTAGATTTCCACATGCCACACGTTTGTATTTTTCTTTATCTTCAAACATCTGATTTAAAAAATGCCAAGTTCTGTACTAAAAGTTAAAGTCTGTGAGGATTTGCTTGCAGTATTTTTTGTCATAAATTTATGAAATACTTTTAAATGTTTTTCAGTAACTATTGATTAGTTCTGCACATCATTTCAGTTCATTCTTCTGCATAGAACAGCTTTATAATTTGGATGATAGTGCTTTTCCTTGCAAGAACTGATCCACTCAGATCCTACAGAAGTGCTTTTATTGGATTAAGTCAAGTCTTTGATGTGGAACATCGAAAATACTCACTTGAATCTGACTTTAGTCAAACAACGTGTGCATTTAGTGCTTTTCTGCATGAACTGATGGATCATTTTCACCAATAAATGACAATATATAATATTTTTATTTCAGTTGTGCAATTTAATAGCTAGATTTTATAAGAAAATGTACTATTTTAACTTATTCTTTCATGCAAGAATTAGAAGAATTTAAAGTTTACATGAAACATTATACAATGGGAAATCAAACTATTAATCAATTAAAGAAATAAAAATCCATAACTCATTGGGTAAAAATTCAGAAAAAGAAAGACAAACCTTGGTAAATTTCAGGAGAACATTTGAGTCAATACAATCAATTTGAATCAAATAGTTTTACAATCTTACTTAAAAATATCTGGGACAATTACATGTAATGATGTTTCAAAGATGACCTGAATTATGCACTTACTTGATGAACAATATTTCTGCATTATTGATCCTGAATATGTCAAACTGTACACACCCAGGCTACGTCTCCATCATGTGGGACTCACCTCGCGGCAGAGTCGTAGTCTCCGTTCTCCAGCAAGTGATTGATGTAACTCATTCCGATTTTCTGAACGTCGTGTCTCTTGATGTTTTTGAAGCTGATCTCTGCAGCCATCAGTGCCTCCTGTCACAGACACAAAATTAAACTCCGACATTGACATCGTAACCTTTTAGCAGCATTTCAAAAAAAAAAAAAAGTTCAACCCAGACCTCATATTTCTTCTTTTCAAGCAGCCAGTCGATATGGTCATCTTGGTCTCGCTCTTTGGCCACGACGATGTCTTTGGGACTGATGATGTAGAAGAGCGACTCTCCCTCCGAATGCTCTGTTAATGAAAATACATTTATGGCTTTGTGTGCAGCACATTACAGCTGACATTTGATAGTCGATGCATAATATAATCAAACTGCAGTAAAAGGCAGCGGGACATTTGTCTGGGGGCAGTTTTTATCGGCTCACCGAGACGGTAGTCTCTACATTCATTTTCTTTGAAACAACGAACAGTCAGAGCGTCTGAGGAGATCTCCTCGCAGCTCTCAGGAAGAGGCTGGATGATGTCGAGACGAGGCCGTGCTTCAAACTCCTCATCCTGCGTGCACACATAATGGGTTTGTTACAATCAATTTCTATACTTAGATTAACTTTTATTAATTTAGCAGCATCGCTGTTATCACCTGATCTGAGTTCTCCTTCACAAAGAACAGAGTGACGAGCTGATCTACCAGCGGTGCCAAGCCACAGATGAAAAATTCAATCTCAAATGCAGAAACTGAAACCAACAAACAAACGGCTTCACATAATGCAAGGTGCAAAAGAAAACATAAAAATATATTAGAGGGTCTAATACTTACTTCAAACAATTGCTGCCTGTCTCTAGTTCACCTTTTACTTTTTAAATCACTCACCAACATGATCAAATGCCTACAATTCCACCAGTTTTCCAATTATTGATCTAAGATTGTGTGTGGCAATAGCCGAGAGTCATCACCACCATATAGACCATGCAATATCATCATAATAAGATCATTTGTCTAAAACTTTAGTTTGCAGTATAATTTTTTTCACTGAAAGCTATTGTTGTTTTTTTAATCATTTACTATCAATGTTATGGTTTTACAGCTATTGAATGGAAGAACTACTGAATCAAGAAAATGAAAAATAAATGGATTTAAAAAAAAAATAGGTTAAATGAACAGCATAGAAAACTACCGTACATATAAAAAACACCATGTTCAAAACGAATTGCATGATTTTAGACTGGTAGTCTTTGTTGCAGTGTTTGCTTGAACATCCTCACAACACATGTCAATAGAAGCATCACTGTGACGATCATTTTTTATCATGTTTTGTTCTCTGCTACAGTCGCCCTGAACTTTTCTTACATTGGAAACAGGGTAAATTGCAACAAAAGATGCGTTTTGTGTGATTTCTTTACCTATTTCCACATAGCGGCTGGGCAGATCTCTTAATTCTGTAGGATTTCGCTCTTTCACAACACAAATCTATGAAAAAAAAAATATATATAACTCTTAAGACATGGAACAACTTATAATAGTTGAAATGAACAAGAAACAAACCTTAATGGAGGTACCCCAGCCGACTATGAGCGTGGTGTCATCTTTCCAACACAGACTGCAGGGGTACATGTCAGGCCTCAGGCTGACATTATCTCTCAACACGTTGGAGATTCGCTGCTTTGTGGTCATGTCATAGATTTTTACTCCCTAAAAAAAAGAAGAAACACAAGTGATTTCCGAATCAGCACTGGAGCTGGAGGTACAGCATTTTCACAAGGTCGTCACTCACCAGGTTGTTGGCCCAGACGATCAGGTTAGCTCTCCACTTGATATTAGTAATTGTGCCCTCACCCTCATGTATAGACAACATCTTCCAGCGATTCAACCAGTTCCTTTCATACAGAAGCAGCTTGAAGGAGGAAAACATTGATCAAGAAGAAACTCAGGATGCAGTACTGGAAAGGAGCCTACAGAGTGCAGTAGATAAACAGCATTTTGGCCTGATCTAACAGAGGCTGGGTCTTTTAGGTGGACACAGAAGCCTTTAAAAATCCAACTCAAACTGCAAATAATGTTCGTTTGACTTGATGAAGCAAGAAAAGCTTTATTGATGGAAGACATATTTTAAAAGCACGTGTGGTTGACAAAATGTATAAATGGAGGATGGTGTGAAGGCCATAAGAGAAGTGTTTAAAATGTGCTGCATTAAAAGCTTGATTTCACTGACGATTAGAGCTTTAGGTTGTATTTTGTGGGCACACTGGAGACTAAATTGGGGGAAGTATGATTTTTTTTTGTTTTTAGCATTTCTTTTTTGCACAAAGGTGTGGTAAATGTGTGGAATTTCTGCCGTCATGTTGACTTCATCTATTGCAGTTCGCCCTTCCTTGCATTCCTTGCGTTGCTATTATTCTTTAACCACAAATCATTGGTCAAAAATTCCCCCTAAAAGTGCCTAATGTTACTGGAGAAGGCTCTTTAATTCAGCATTTGGGCTATGTTAATAAACAGTTTGCTCTACAAAGAGATGATACGACAAAAGAAACTGGGGAGACAAAATTGAATTTCCTTTGACAGGATGTGGCTCCCGTTGAGGCTTATTGATTTTCATCACAGGCACCTCACAGAGGCCTTCACAACATGGAACAGAGAGGAATCAGCACCAATTCAAAGAAAATGGCAGAGGAACACTAAGAATGTAGTTGTACTGAGAAAGTTTGTCCTCCCACTTTTCTAGAAATGTCATCACACCTTATTTCATTTATGTGCGATGACAGCAATTGATAGTACTATAAATGATTATTTCTGAAAGCTAAAAACCAAACGACAAATCCAGTGTCCAAATTCATTTCACCTCATATATGCTTCTCAAAGAGATCACTTTATGTGTCTATAAATCCGGAGACTACGTACCTCCTTTATAATGGCATCTATTTGCCGCGCCTGTAAAGCAGTGCTTTTGAAACATCGTTGAGAGAATAGCACTTTGTGAAAATGGGCAGCTCTGCCGAGAGCACTCCAGCAACGAGACAGAAAAACTAAGAGCCTTTCACCGGAGACAAAAGGCCCGAGCTTCGCCTTCAGCTGAGCCAAAGTGACTTCGTTTTAACAGGAATCGGTTTCACCCGGACACAATCGGGGGGGAAATTATTGCGCCAGGAAATTTCTATAAATGCTGAAAACTGTATATAATGATGACTGCGCGGAGAGAGAGAGAGAAAAAAAAGAAAGATTTTGTTCGAACCTACCTTGTTACCCCCTGTGACAAACTGTTTGTAGTTTGATCTGCTGAATTGAGGGTGTAATGCAACTGCCTACAAAAAAGAAAAAAAAAAAAGACAGATTTTACAGTTTAGAAAAGTACATTTTGTTACACAAACATTTATATAAACCCTTACAAATTAGGGGGGAGGGGAAACCTACTTTGATGGGACAGTCGAAGTTTTCATGGAAGCCCTCTCTGGTGTAAAGGCCGAACACTTGAACCTGAAACACAGACGAGGCAGCAGAACAGAAAGAAAAGGTGAAATACTGGAAATTCCGCCTTTAATTGCTGCCTCTGCAACTATCTGAGGCCAGCGGGGGAAAAGTAGGGTCCGAAAAGACTTTGATTGGCTCCCTAGTTCTCCTCTGGGTTACCAATTAGTGGACAAGTTGATTTTTTTGAACCCTGCAGGCTTTAGAACAGAAGTCCTAATCTTGGACTTGACCACAGCTTCAGTTTTAGCTACACTGCAGTACATGACATCTGCTGCTGCCTCTTTATCTGAAAGCCCCATAGATGAGTGAATTTTCTGAAAGTCTGATACGATCTCTGTTTTTACATCAGTAATTAAGGATTAAGTCAGATTTCAAAGGATTAACAGCAAACTGAATTTATGAAGGCGATTGTAGCATTGGCTTTAATTGTCTGCTCCATTTTTTTTTTTTTTTTTGAAGCGACAAGATCTTGTTTTTTTTGCCATCACAGCACTAGAAGTAAAGGGGGTGTGGGGGGGGGGTGCATATCACAGAGCATATCTTGACTGCAAAATCCATGAAGGATGGTGGTAATGATGAGAAGAGACAAGATAACAGCAGGAACATGGAGAGGGTATCCACAGAGCAGCTGATGGCTGACTGACAGCTCAACGGATCTGAGTACAATCCTTTCCCTCAAAATTGTTACAAGCTTTTTATAAATTTTAACATCACAGAAAGAAAAAAAAAGATATGTGGGTTTATGTGTTGATTTGGTGGAGATAAAACCCCAGATTTAATGCTCCGAATGTGGAAGAAGTGCCTTGTAGGAATTCACTCTTGAATGCCACAACTTCCAAATCATTAGCATGAAGTTTGAGGCTGATAAGTTCCTAAGAATTATGAAAGATGAAAACCGCTGATATGAAGCTGCAGGACCCAAGGATCAGTAACCAGCACTGAGGAGTGGACAGATCTCACCTTCCCATCCTCGGAGCACACGCCCACATGCTCTCCACTCTCATCCAGGCTGATCTGGTTGATCTTCACCGAACTCTGCAGAAACACAGCATCACTTTTTAGAGGTGAAATCTGTACTTCAAATTGCATATTTCTTGCTCCTTTCATTAGAGTTTTAGAGTAAGATCATCTTATGTTAAGAAATGATTTGTAGCAGTTTGGGTCAAACCTTTATATAAACCTTTTTTTATATCAATCTCAGCTCAATCTCTTGCAACATCAGATGTCATGCTCATATTTTGTGTTGTGGATGACTCTAGGCAACAACCAAATCTAATTTTAGCTCAATATCTGTAAAACTGAATACATTATTTTAGTGTTGTGGTGTCCATCTTGAGTTAGCTTTAAAAGTTGTGCCATTATCCAGTGATAATTTACTGGGAGTATTTTATCTTATGTCCCTTTTTGTTCCTGAAACATGACTGTTTGTGTTTCTTTCAGAGGAGAATTAAAAACTTGTTTGTTGTTTTGGTTGAGATGCACTTGAATCAACATACTCAGCAGGAACACTACAGTCAGAAGCACGAGTGCGAGTACGATAATGTAAAACTACTGACTTTGTGTTCTGACCTAATCAGCCCTGATTACTGAGCTTTGACTTGCAAATTAAATTACAGTTCAGAGTTGATTCTCTCCTGTAAACATATGGAGAAAATGGGAGTAAATCAGACAGGCAACATCATTTCTAACTGTAAATTAAACGGTGACTTCCTTCAGGGCACCAGAATATTTGTTCTCGTTTCTAGAAGTCCTGGTCGTTGTGCTTTTTGTGTTTCACAGACAAAATGTCAATGTTTGAGATAATTTTAAGCCTATTATTTCTGAATGGTTTTGAAGTGAGGCCATAAGAGCTTAAATCATTGTGGAAAAGGTTCTAAAACACAACATCAATAAAACAACTTGAGAGGAGGGCGAGTTGTTACATCCAAAGAGATCTGGCTTTTTGTACGACGTGCAAAATTATAATCCAGACATTGTAATTTCTGTTGGAAAAAATTGCAGTTTTCTCAGTAAACTCTGAGTGGACTCTACCAAAAACATACCGACTCACATAAAAAAAAAAGTTATTTTGTTTATCTTTCATTTTAAAATTGTGTTTTGTACATGTCAGTAGTCACTATCTTACCTGTATTAGACAGCAGATAATAAACTTTCAGTTAAGTGAACAGCAACTAAAAACTTGTGCAAAACTGATTTTTTCCTGTTTAGTCTGTCTAAAAAGTAAAACAAATTTCACAGATGTCCAGTAGACATTAAATTATAAATTACCTTTGTTTATTTTGAAAGGGCTTTGCATTTTCTTCTTTTTTATGATGTAAACTGTTTGTTTGTGCCCAGGTCCCCCTTAAAAATGAGACCTCAATCTCAACTGGGTTTTAAATCTGGTTAAATAAAGGAAATTAAATTTCAAAATACCTATGAACATCAACTTTTGGTACAGGTATGTGTACTAAAAGTGCAACAGGTTATTTGCAACGGAAATTATGAGGACTTTCCTTTTACAATGTGCAGCCTATTGAACACGATGAGGGCGGATAATATGGCACATTCAGTACTTTTTCAGAAATTGGCAGTCACGTTAGTCATAAATTGGCCTGTAACGTTAGGGTGTTTCTCTGCCATCAGCTCAGCTGCAGCACACCAGCAATCTTGAACTTGAACGAGGGTACGAGCTGTGCAGGGGAAGGGTGTGAGCAGCGTGTACACAAGTGTGATTGACACTGGTAAGACATTACCCCAGGCTCTGATTGGTTGTTTCTAACCAGGAGCGATGTATTTTTGCAAACGACTGCAGGACCACTGGGAGGAGCCAGAGGAACTTTATTTTTTCACAGCTTACCTGTCTCAAATTTTACTCAGGACAGATTTATCTTTTTAACAAATATTGGGGGGGGGTATAAGATTCTTTATTGGTTAACAAAACGAAACTAAAATCAAGTGTACAAAATGTAGAAGTATACTCAACACTCACAATTTCAAATTTCTGCGTAATATTTCCCTGAATGTCCAGCAGGAAAACTTTTCCAAAATGGGTTCCCAGGGCAAGAAACTGAAAAGAAACAGATAAATTAAAACAGAAGATACAAAAATCCAAAATTTGGCTTTGAAAATAAATAAAATAACAGGCGCTCATGAAGACTGCGAAAGAGGATAAAAATATATATATATCCTGGAACACAGAGAGAGGGGATTGGGTGGGCTTGGAGGCAAAACTGTGAAATTGCAGGAGGGTGGAAAAGCCCTATTTATTAAAGCAGACAGTGTGAAATGGCATTTTTTCCCTCTCAAATTAAAATGCTTAAGCATAATAAATGCACTCTACATCCGACTTCTTCCTATCCTCCCATTGCAACCCAATCACCGTCTTTCCAAACACAGACTTGTGATTTTTCACTGCACAGCAACTGGTTTCTGTGTTTTGTGCTTCAGCAGAAATGTGTGTGTGTGTGTGTGAGTCCACAGGGACAAAAAAATTATAGAAACCAGGGGCTCCTAGCATTAGATTAAGTGTGTGTTCCTCCACCCCAGCCCCTTGCTCAATGCCCTCCTCCTTAATCCCCCTCCCTCCTCGACCAGCATGTGGATGTGAGGCGAGCCCACCATGCTTCAGTGCAGTCTATAATGAAATGCTTATATTTACAGGCACAGCTGAGCATGTCAGACAGAGCCCCCTGCAATCTCCCCAAAATAAAATAACCAAAAATAAATAAATAAAAGGTTCAACCTTGTGAGGCGGAGCGACTTTTAAAAGGGATTTATCGGGATGGAATTGTTCAAATGAAATTCCGATTCAGACACTTAAAATATGAGGGAACAGAAGGGCAGTGTGCGCTGCCGGGGGGCTTTAAGGTTGTAGGAGTTTGTCACAGTGGTGGAGGTGGTGGTGGGGAGGCGGCCACACGTGTAGCTGGGTGGCTGAAGGTACGTAAACACAGAAATTACAAAAAGGGGAAGGACAGTTGGATCAATTTTATCAGTCTCCTTGTTGCTTGGGGTGTGTTTTGGGGTAAAAAGAAAACAAAATAAAGAACAGGGAACCAGATCCCTAAAGAACAAATAAATAAATGAAAATCAATTGCGGTTAATAAAACATCAGGTGAGGAGACGTGAGCGGGTATGACTTTTGCTCTGCTCAGGCGTGCAAGTGTGCTGCTGGTGCCACGACGATTAAACATCATGCCGAGAGCAGCCCTCGTAAAAATATCAACATCCAGCAAAGAGGAGAGAAAAATACGTAAGAGTGGGAATAAAAAGAGGAAAAGACAATAGTGCCTTCTGATGCACCTCCCTGAGAGGAAAAAACACAGGAAGGTGAGAAAAGAATGAGCTGCCTTAACAGGTTGAGCAGAAAGGATGAAAACCAACTTTGAAGATGACATTTCTCTGAAATGCCCTCGCAGGTGGTGGATTATCATCTTTACCTTGTCATGGACGGTCATACAGCTGGCTGCGTCTTTCTGGAGGATCTCAGTCACCCCGTTGGAGAGCCTCTCATACTTCAGCTTGGGCTCCTCCTCACTGTCCTCCTCCTGGTTGAGACAGAAGATGGGCTCTCATCAGAACGCTTTCTTAAAAGTGGTCATTACAACAGAGTCACCTCCAAAAGCTGAGAACGCTTTAGCTAAAACATGTTGTCTGTTGGTGTCATGTGTAAATTCTAAACCAGAACTTAAAAATGTATTTAAAATGAAATTAGAGAAGTATTGCAAGTATTGTTGTATTACATACAGCACTTACTTCAAAATTACAAAAGTTGTTTTTGTAAAATCATTCTTGTTTTCTTCATTTTCCCTTTATAAAATCTACAACACAGGTGATAAAGTCTAAAAATGCACCAATCATTTTTCAGATTTTTCTTCAATTCAACTAATTACCATTATACAAGATCATTTTCTATATTTACTTGCGCTGAAAATCTGATTGTGTTCATAATAAAATATTTACAGTAAATAAATATATAAATTTTCTCACAAAGAGCTGCATATATACCTGTGCAAAGAAGTCATCATTTCCTTTTAGCAGCTCCTTACACCTCTTTTTCCTCTGACTTTATTTTTCAACACCTCACAGATTGCACAAAAGTCTAACTGTGAGACTATTTCACTCAATAGAAGCTTCTGCAATATATCAAAGATGTGCTTTTACCAATGCTCAGTTCATGGACGGCAATGAATGTTGGATTTTTACTCCTGCTTTGCTATGTTGCATTCACTGACAAGGAAAAGAAAATCTCATTCTTGAGTTTTGGTTTGTCATTCACTCCTCAATTAATCTGTACTTTTCTATTAAAGTCGTTGGGTAATAATTTCAACGCAACATTTTATTCCAAACATTTTATCACCAATATATAAAGAGATGCCAACAAATTTGTAGTTTATTTAGGTAGCAACAAAAATCATGATGAATGGTTCCAGCAGTACTAAAAAAAAAAAAAAAAAAAAAAAAGTTATTCTACAACCTCACCTTTTCTGAAAACCTTGGAAAAACAACAGCAGTAGTGATAAATTCTTATGTCATGTCTGCCCTGTACAATTTTGTGATCCACATGTAACAGGAATACAGAGATTGATTTTTTCCCCCCTATGTAATAATCAAAAAACAAACAACATATATTTATTTGGTATTAGTGGCTCATTCTCTTTGCACATGAATCTGTTTTACTTTCATAAATGTAAGCTCATGAAGAAATGATTAAATAAATACAGCCCCCCCAAACACACACACACTTCTTTTGCATTCTTCATATCATTTAATATTGTCCCAACCAATCTACCTACACTCAGAGCTCGTAAATTAGGGAAAATAAATGTATTTGTTTCTATTCACTAGAGGTAAGCCAATTAATTCGTCCGTCCGTTTTCTTCCGCTTATCTGAGGTCGGGTCGCGGGGGCAGCAGCCTAAGCAGAGAGACCCAGACTTCCC
>JARVJO010031082.1:0-10362 GCA_031762555.1 Cynodonichthys magdalenae | reverse complement strand
AAAGAAATGGTAATATTGTTTATCTGGAATCAATTTTAGATCTTTGAGTCCATCTCATGAAAAATGGGAGCAAAAATGTTGCGTTTATATTTTTGTTGAGTGTATTTAAATGCCCTTGGGATAAAATGAAGAAATGAGGACAGTTACTGTTTAATTTATTTTGCCATAACATTAAATGTAACAGCAGGAGTGTGTCTCTCCACACTGTTAGCATCTAATAGTAATAAAACATGTTTTTATTCATCCTGGTATAATCTCTCCCTCTTGCTGTTTTTCTCTTTCTCACACTGCAGCTTTTCTCTATGCTCTGTCTTGCCTCTTGTTCTGTTTATTAAGAAAAGTTTGGTTTATTTTACATTTTAGTCCTCATCTTTAATAAAACAAAACACATCTTAGCCCTGTTTTTTTTTATCTGGGCACAGTTGACAATATTGGTAATGTTTTCTACTGCGAACCAAACCTTTATTAGGACAAGGATCAGCCTGGTCCAAACACAATAAAAGGATTCACACATACCATCACAGGGCAGCTCCTTGTTGGTGGGGACAAGACAACCTTGCGCTCTATTTCTTTGTCTAATTTTTTAAAGGATGCATGCTCTTCTTCTACTCTGTCTGTAACGTTACCAGCAGAGATGAGCTGCTACCGTAACGGATGTTGTTGCGCAACATGCACACTCGCGCTTTACAAACCGTCTCCCCTAATAACAGTCTACACGCAACTCCCACACCTGATTCAGTCATTGAATTACCACTTCCAAGTTCTGCAGAAGCCTGATAATCATTTATTCAAATCAGGTGTGTTGGAGCAGAGAAACAAGTAAAACATGCAGGGCTGCAACCCTCGAGGACCAGGATTTCCCACCCCTGGGCTAGCCATTAGCCTAGCCTGGATAAAGACTACTGCCCTTTTCTTCACTGTTTTCTGTGACTGAAGTCACAACCGCTGAAGTACTGACTACATCACATCAAACATCACCAGACTATCCCTTTAACAACTGATGCATGTTTCAAGTGTTTAATGTTGAGAGATAACACCCTAACCTTCAAGCCATCCTAATGTATCATCCAATTTAAGGTCAACTCGGCTGTTTTCACTTAGGTGTCGGGAGATGATGGGCCGGTTCCCTCGGTAGTCTGCCACAGTGGCAGTATACAGTTCTCCATCTAAGAAACACACACACACACCAAAGAAATACCACAATATTTAAAGACAACGCTGCACTACACAGCAAACAGAATTATTAGAATATAGTTACATCAATATCTTTTTGGATACTGAAACAAGGTTTGTTTTTTTATCTGTTTACTGAAACATATTAAAGTTATAGTTATATAATGGACATGGATATAAAGCCCAGACTTTCAGCTTTCATTTGAGGGTATCACATTAAATTTGAATCAAGGGTTTAGGAGTTCAGCTCCTTAACATGTGCCCACCCTGCTTTTAAAGGGACCAAAAGTAATTGGACAATTGACTCCAAGGCTATTTCATGGGCAAGTGTGGGAAATTCCTTCATTACATCATTCTCAGTGAAGCAGATAAAAGGCCTGGACTTGATTTAAGGTGTGGTGCTTGCATTTGAAAAGTTTTCCTGTGAAGAAAACATGCTGTCAAAGGAGCTCTCCCTGCAGGTGAAACAAACCATCCTTAAGCTGCGGAAACAGAAAAAAAAACTCCAAGAAATTGCTACAATATTAGGAGTGGCAAAAATCTACAGTTTGGTTCATCTTACAGTATTTGTACAGTCTTTGTAAGTAAATGTTTATCAAATTATGTCTAATGTTGCAAGTAATCAGGGATCCCTTTAAAGGTGGCAACCCTAGTTCTAATAGAATTTAAAGCAGAAATAGAAATCACATATGTAGCCCATTTTTCTTCTCTAGATTCTAATTTTTCATTCTACTGACTCATGCATAATGAAAATTTTCCAACAAAAAAGTCAATAAAAAACAAATAGCCCCAATCAAAGTCTATTTTCAGATTTTGAATCTTAGCGAAGGTAAATTAGCTTCACGTGTTGCAGAAGTAATGGTACTACTGTATATGCAAACTAATTTACTCCACAAACAGTACATTTAGTAGAAGGTATTTATTAATGAAACCTACATCAGTCAGTTTATTAGTTGTCTTACCGACAATGACAGCAGTGTTGCGCTGATAGGGATCATATGGGCAGCGACCTCTTCCTTCATCAGTGTTGAGACTCATTGCTAACGTTTCTGAGTTCTGGACAGAAAAGTGGAAACCTGTCAAGTTGGTACTCATCTGTATGAAACGCATTAGGATCTTTACAACCACACTGAGAAGGACTGTGGATGTTCAGACTGTAAAAACATGCAGAACTGTGAAGAAGACAAACACCTGAACGCACCATGAAGGTCAAATACCCGATGGAACCTGGGCTCAAGCTTAACATGGCTGGTATTTATGTTGTGAAACTAACTGAACTCTATTTTTTTTATATTAAAATGTCTCAAAGTGAGGGATATGAGCAGACAGGACCTGTAGAAACAAACTTACAATGTAGGTGCAGCGTGGACTAAAAGCAAATGTTCCACAGGTATAAAGGTGGCTGGTGTTCAGGAACTGGAGCACACGGATGAAATTGGGACAGTCAGCCTAAAAGAAAGAAGTTAGGATTAGCTGATTCAGGAAAATTCAATTACACCATTAATGGTTTTGTGAATGCATTACGTTTAGAATACTTCTTACACACACCAAGGATAAGCCGTAAAGTCACAATCAACTGTACAATAGAAGGTAGCTCTCTCATTTGCCAGCAAAGTACCCCTGATCTGTCAAAGTATGAAATCCACTAAACCTGCTGTCTGCTCTGGCCATTTTGGAGGCAACATAAAAACATTTTGTTGTGTTCCTAAAACCATTCTTGGACCATTTTGTCCTGAAATAGGCCAAAAGGGAACACTGTTTATTTGAATGGTTGTACTTCAGACACTATGCCTAGGTAGTTGTTAAAAAATACACAGTGCAAAATTACATCTCCACTTCCTGTAGTCAAAGAAAATGTCAATAAAATCTGTACTACATATAGTATTTGTATATAAATACATTTTAACTACTTGCCTTTTGCTTGCCCTTCATGGAACATTGTTCAAGATCTTTTTCTGAAGGACTCCAATCCAACTAAAAACAAAGAATAAGAAAATAAAGACACTTTTTTAAAATTTCACTCTCATTTCAACCAGCATTTTTGTAAATACTTTATTTCATTGCATGGGACAACAATGAAGACATGACTCTGATACAATGTAAAGACTTGGAATTTATTCTGGAGACATTACCTTGACTTTAATCTCAACATCACAACCTTAACTCCAAACTTGGAAATGTTTCAACCATTTGTTTGTTGCATCTCTGTGGTCCATTCCATGGTTTCTTTTAGATCTCTTGGATGGAGCCCAACCACCCTACAGACGAAACTCATTGTATGCTTGTATTGGACAGCTGTGGATGAGTGGTTAGACCAATCGCCTTCCAATGAGGAAGTCGGGGGTTCGATTCCACCACTATTCAGTCACTTTTCAGACACATGATGATGAGTGTCTCATCAGTGTATGAATGTGATCTAAAGCACTGATTAGTCTCCATAGATGATCCATACAGATTAGCTTTGTATAGAGAGGTTGTAGGGTGCTGTGTGGATGGGTAAATGAGGTGTAAAGCACTTTGAGTATCCTGGTTGGATAAAAAGGTGCTATATAAGTACAGTCCATTTACCATTAGTACCCAGGGATCTGGTTCTTCTTAACCATGATCATACCTCATGACCGTAAGGGAGTTAAGAGTCAGACCATTAAATCGGCTTTGCTCTTTCTTCACCACGTTTCTTCTTCAAAAAGAAGGAACAGACAAAAAAAAACGTTATTTCTTTACTGACCAAAAATGGTAAAAATATGTATTTTAACCCTACAGCACTGGGTCTTCTCCATCTCCAAATTTGTTGTTAAAAAAGATGTAATACAGATCAATCACATAGCTGTACCTACTTTTGAAAAATGGTGATGAAATTAGTTTGCTCTGAGTACGTCCTGAGGCCAGCTGTATGAAGCCGTCAGAAAAGTGAAGACGCTCCTCTAGCTAAATGTTCACGGGCTCTCATGCTACAGAGGTTACAAAACCATGAACCTGGCAAATACCCGACGCCAGAGTTCACTCCTCTTTACGTTAAGGAGTACAAAAGAGGGAGATGCGAAGAAAACAAACAAGCAGAAAAATGAAAGTTATAGTTCTCATTTAAATTTTTCATACGATTAATTGATTTTTTGCTTATCGTGACACGCCTACTTGTAGGTAACCCCACCTACGATCTGCTGGGAAAAGGTTCATCCAGAAGAAAATGAGAAAGAGAGTGAGTTGGATGATTTTTGATTCATCACAACTTGCTTCTATTTGAAACCAAACATTTTTTTTTACTTTTCTTAAAAAAAAAAAAAGCAACGCTGCTTAAATATTTCTTTATGAAGCAGCTTCGCATATATCAACATTTCAATTCAGACTTTTCTTTTCTTACATTCAACTCTCCTCTCATTCCCTGCAGAAAATATCTCCTCATTTCTCTTCTCAGAGGCAGAGTTGAAAGAGTCATTTTCACACACAGTTTTACTTTTGTACCAAAACCAACATCTTTCTTTTTAAAATCATTTTGAAAAGAGATCAACAATGATTAGTTTCTTTCTTCAGCTGACAATATTTGTCGAGTCAGTGAATCTCTGCTCACCTTGCTCCTGAGGAACATGGCGTCCTTGTGCCTAACATCCAGGGCTAACACAGCATCCCGTGCTCCTACATACAGCATTTCTCCATCTTCACTGAGAAGCAGCGTCGTAGTGTTGCTGACATCAGGACTACTGAAGAAGGTGAGACGCCTCCCAGGACTACCTGTTAGATTCCACCAGTAAACACAGAGATCACACGTTTCCAACCAGCATTCACATGACAACAGGCTGAAATCTGTACCAAACATTTCAAGAAAAGTCTAATTTGATGGTCTCCTTTATTTCACAACATGTTTGCTTTACGTCAGCAGAACCAAACACAGATGGTGAGTAAAATGTATGCATCAGTTCAGACAGTAAATGATACTTTCTATTAAAACTAATGGGTCATAAAGTGAGAACAATCATTCCTACTGATCACATTCTATAGAAGAGTAATATTTAAACGTTTGTTCTGGTTGAATCTCAGTGAGCTGAGACTGCTGGACACTCTTGAGGGAAAAGGATTTGGGAGGAAGTCTCATAAATGTCTCCAAAATATTTTGCTGTGATTCTCAGTTTCCTCAAGTCAGTTGCAGAAGCTCAGTGTTGCTTGAATTTGGACATGTTCAAAACAGCCCGTGTGACAAATGTTCTGTCAAATTATTTATCATGAACAACTTCAATCTGTCTCGAGCAGCAGAGCTGTATTTTAAAACCAGCTGGGCAGAAAGTGTCTCAGGCTAAAGCCACGAGTATCCAGGTCTAAAAACCACATCTGTGATAAATAATAATTAGATTCAACTGGAGAATTAGCATTTCCTGTAAAAATGCAGTGTGAATGCTTAATGCTGAAAGATTTGAAAAAAAAAACAAAAAACAAATAGCTCAAAAAGGCTTACATTAATTAAAAAGTGTCTAAAAACACAGAAAACAGCTGAAATTAACAGAAAGCACCTGAGAGAATTATAAAAAAGCTTAAAATAGCAGAAAAAAAGCTGAAATAAGCACAAAAGTAGCAATAGAATAGCAGAAAAGACCAAAATGATAGCTAAAACAGCAGAAAAAAGGTAAAGTACGTAAAATAGAAGCTGAAATTAGCACAAAGAGTTAAAAACAGAAGAACCAGAACAAAAGGTAAAAAGAACAGTAAAGACTTATGAACATTTTAAAACAGTTTGAAGGATGTCAAAATGAGCAAAATATCTCAAAAAGTATAAATGGCTGAAGTACCAAAAGTCATAGCTGGAATGTGAAGATGAATGTTTTGATATATAAATTGTTTAAATAGCATAAAAGATTGTGGAGTGAGATACATGCTGGAAAACGTACAGAAGGAAAACTGATGTTTATGAAGGATTCACACAATAAACTGTAGTAGTGTAGACACAGCCATAGAATAATCACATTTCTATATTCATTTAGATTTTTATAACTTGACTGAAATACAGATTTTTATTATTTATCGCTTATGTTTTTTTAAAATAAATATACTGTATGTGCTTAACCTAAATATGTTTACATCACCTTGTGGTCTTCCATCACCTCTTCAACTGCTGCTTCATCAGTCATACAAACACATCAACCATTAAAAACTCCACTCACCCATCGGGAAGGAGACTCTGGGGGTCAGTCTGGTAAGACCTGGGCTCAGCAAACTCAACAAGGCCACAGTGAGACTCAGTAGGCTGGGACTGTCCATTGGATCATGAGTTAAGGGGTTTGACCTTGGTTGAAGGTAAGGTCAGAGAGCAAGCAGCAAATGATGATGAAGCTGAAGTCGTGTACTCAAACCATCCTGGAATCTGAGACAGAAACACAAAAAAACACTTTATGTACTCAAACTACATGGTGTTAAATGTTTTGTAAAGCACTTTGGTGCACATTTGGTTTAATTTAGACAAACAGACATAATGCCTCAGTCTGTGTGTGAAAACTATAGGTCATTATTAAAACAAACCCAAAAAAAACATCTGAACTGTGACAGAAGAGTTCGGTCCAAACATACTAGCACAATAATCCCAATCATGATTCACACTGTGTTGGTTTGTATTGGTTGTAGAAGCAGTAGAGGAGTACCGAACTGACAATTAAAGAAGATTAACAACAGGACAGTAATAATGCTGGTAACACAAAACAAATGATGTACTTGGGGGTAATGTTCTTTTCAAGACTTAAACAAGTAGAATTCATCCAAAATGTCTTGTTGTTTAGACTGTAAATAGATTCAAGTCAACTTAAAGCCAAGGATGTGTCAAACATTCACTTTTCTTTGAGTGCAACTTGTTTACAGCTGGAACCAGAATATTTTTACCCCTTGAAAGCCATTAATCCATGAAAAACTAACTCCAATCTTAACAAACTAATCATTATGCGAGTTTTTGGTTTGTTTTGCAGCATTATGAACTTTAAGAAGAACTAAACTATTCAAGGAGTGAAATGTTTTTTTTTTTCTTCTTACATTTGTGTGTGAGGGGGCTTTTTGTCAGACAGTCAGGACAGCTGAAATAACAAAGACATAAAAAGACACTCTGGGCAGTTTTAAATGCATCAAAACACAAAGAAGAATGTTAGAACTATGAAAGGCAGTTTGATAAAAAAACTTGTTAGAACGGAGAAAAGATCAGATCAAAATATTTTATCTCAGTGTCATCATGGAAAAAACAACAAGACAGTAAACAGTTTAGAGACAGTTGTTAAGAAAAGGGCAGGAAGTTTAGTGGAAGTGAATCTTTTCCCAGGGTTAAAAAACATGAATATGTTAACTATAAATTAATTATTGTTATCTTCACAATAATAATGTTGCAGAGGATTTGAGTTGGATTCAGGCTGGAAAAACCGACGATGCAGTGATTGGTTAGTTGTGTGACGTGATGATTTACCATTAAAAATATTATTTATCCATAAAGTTATCACAGTTTCCACTAACTGCAACATTTTCTGTTGTAAATTCATTTTTAAAACGAAAAACATTTAATTTATCCCAGTCCCTGAAGTTAAGGTCAGGACATGGTTTTGCAACCTGTGGCTCAGGGGCCACATCTGGCTCTCTCTGCATAGACTGTAACTTTGGCTAAAAATATCATGGAGATGAATCATATTTATATTCATAATTACAATGAAAAAAGGCAATTTTTGGCTAATGTTTTCTCCAGTTTTATATAAATGAATGGTACCAATACAAGGAGCTAAACATATTGATCAGTTTTTGCTAGTGTGTTAGCCACCACATCAAAGTAGCTTCAAGCCACACAATGTTGTTGCCCATGTCAGTCAGTGTGTGTTTGTTCGCAAGTTAGCAAAATATCTCCTCAACCACTGGATGGATTTAAACAAATTTCGCAAGACTAACCCTAAATATTCACCACAGCTAAGTGAAAGTAAAACTCAGTTTATTTTACAGCTATTGATCTAAAATTTGATGTGGTAGTAGTTGAGAGTCATTCCTAACACAACTCTGAGTGCTAACTGGATCCATGATCTGTCAACACTCAGAACTGCTCTGCCCCCTAGAGGAACATTCAGGTAACAACAGGCGGCAAACAACAAAGACATTTAACTACAGGAGCGTGACGTTAAAAAAGCAAACACTTCTTATCTGAAAGTGATGTTTACATGTTTATAAATGAGTTATTTCGACTGGTGCGTCACATGAAATGCTTGAACTGATTAGTAAGACTAAAAGAGCGAGGAATAAATACAGTTTACATGACGTGTAGATGTTTAAAAAGCGTAAGTAAGTGCGAAACGCTGATTAAACACGTGAGTTCAGCTGCTATTCGCAATCTTTACTGCAGGCCTAAAGCGCATCCCCCCCAAAAAGCGCTGAACTTTAGTTAGTCTTGTTGAGGAGACACACACTGAATGTTCATCCACTCGGTTTTGGGCAGAATCAGCGAGGAATAAATCGCGTTTTCGTCTGAAATGAAACGAACCGAGCTGTCGTTGTTTATCAGACTTTTAGCCGACAGAAACGCATCATGTGAGGCAGAGTTAAGTTAGGAGGTCTTTCTTACTGTGGGGGTTCCTCGACGTCTTGTCTGACCTGCTCCGTTCTTGTTTTCTTGCATAATAATCACCCAGTTATCCGGCAAAACGAGACCGAGAAAAGAGAAAAGCGTTTTCATGGTAAGTGTCGAGGCTGAAAGCGTCCAAGCATCTGTGGTTGCTCGTAGCTACCCCAGCTGTTGGGAGACCGGAAGTAGCTGCTGGTGAAAAGAATCCAACCTAAACCCTCTGAAAACGTTTTCTCAAATGTTTTACGTCCCCAATACTCCCTCGTACGATTAGAGCCACAAATACATACATACATACATACATACATACATACATACATACATACATACATACATACATACATAAATTCCTGAGTTCTGTCTGTAATCTCAGAATTCCAGAATTCTGTCAAAAAGTCAAAAGATTTCTGGAATTATGAGGAAAAAAGTCAGAATTCTGATTGTAATTTTAGAATTTCGAATTCTAATAAAAAAAGTTACAATTTTGACTTTAATCTTAGAATTTAATTATTTTAATATTATGAGCAATCTTAGAATTCTGACTTTTATTTCAGAGTTTTGAGAAAAAGAAGGAAGAACTTAGGAAAACTTTTTTTGTTGTCGTTTTGTTTGTTTGCTCTGTGGCCCTAATCCTCTTCTGCAGTTGACCCCCAACCCTAAAAAAATTCTAATCTTAAAATTCTAGAAATCTATAATAAAAAGTCAAAATTCTGACTTTGATCTTAGATTTTTGAATTTTTTTCAGAATCCTGAGAAAAAGGAGAACCTAAATTATTTTATTTTTGTTTTGTTTTGCTCTATGGTCCTAACTTTTTACTGTAGCCTTGACCACCCCAACCACTAAAGAAAGAAAAATACACAAAACAACCTAAAATTTCAGTTTGAAAAATCCATTTAATTATATTGATTTTTGTCACTAATAAGTCTGGATTTTAAGAGACAGCATCAAAAAAAGTTGATCTGAGATACCTCATAAAAAGGGGTGTAAGGGGATTGTGGAGTTGCAATTAGGAGGAATTCAGACCAAAGCTTTGCAGTTCCCCTTTATATAAACCCCAACTGAAGGATTTAAATGGTAAAAAGGAGTTAAAAGCACAATATGATTTCTTTAGATTCAGGGTAGTATCTCACTGAGCTGCAACTGTTGGAGACTATGTGATTCAAAATTGTTAATTTACACAAATATTCAGGTACAATCGCACCCACATTGTATCCAGCTTGGCAGCTTAAGATTTAATCTAATGCATTGCACTTTTGAAAGGCAGACTTGTACTAGTTTAAAAAAATATATATTATTTTGGACCTGGAAATTCTGATCTGTACCCATGCTTTATTTTTTTTTTAATGTTTAACGACCGGTCCTGTGCAGGTGTCAGAACACAGTTCTAGCTCTTGCGAAAAAGTCTGAGAAACCTGTGACGAAACTGAGTCAGGTTTTAATTGAGTCAAGTGTGGCCTTTTCACAAAACCTTATCAAGTAGTTAAAGTATCAAACAAAGTAGCTTTACTGGCTAAACCTCACAGGTACGTACAGTTGTGGTCAAAAGTTCCCATACACTTGTAAAAAACATAATGTCATGGCTGTCTTGAGTTTCCAATAAGTTCTACAACTCTTATTCTTATGTGAT
>JARVJO010031081.1:0-10363 GCA_031762555.1 Cynodonichthys magdalenae | reverse complement strand
TCATAAAGGCATGACCTTTATGGTTGAAATTCAGTTAAGATTAAAACAAAGTTTTGTCTCTTTAAAGGGGCCCGTCCAAGGCCGGTGGTCAGAGACAGGTTTCTTGATTATTTCACTCGAGGTGACCGCTACACCTTTATCTAACAGCGCTTTGACTGCTGATTCAGCTGTTTGCAGGTGATGTGCCGCACGCGCAGTGTTCTTGTGAAAACAAAGGTTTTTAAACTATAATAAAAACATTATTCGTACTTGCAAAAGGTGGTTCTTATCTTGTCTTGCGCTGCTGAAGCATTTTATAATGCGCAGCGCGGACGGGTGATTGACAGGAGCGATCAGCTCTGAATGCAGCGTGCACATGTGCAGAACTCCCAATGCAAGAATAAAAACACAAAAATAGGCGGAGATGGATCTTTTTAGGCAAAGTGAGTGGTTTATCTGAGCGGGTCTGTCCAGCCAGAGAGAAAAACAACTTCAGTGTGTGCATTCATGCGTTTTAGCATGAGAAATGCAAAGTGTAAATGTGATGAAATGGGAGTGTCTCACGGTCGATGCGTGAGACTTGAGTCCTGGGTTTGTGGAATAATTGTCTTTTGCTGCCATTATAAAACGCCCTAAAACAATTTGTTTAAAAAGATGGTTAAGTCACAATTATTGGGAAACTTGCATTATTTGTATTATTTATTTGTGGTATTTAATGGAAAAAAATATGAAAGTATCTATTTTTAATTAATTTTTTGCAAATAACTAATAACATAAGATTTTAGCCCCTAGGCCTAGTAAATCCAGTGCTAAATGTTGATTGATGTGGTGTACAGTGATTTTGCCTGCACATCATACAGTCTTTACTGACTATAGATCATGTTGACCACTTTATACACTTGAAGAGACTGGTTCATTTCATCTAAATATTATGCAGAAAGAAGCGCTGCTCAGAGTAACGCTTTAGAGCTGCTCTACATGAAGAACCACTTCTAGCTTGTTAGCCTGTTAACCGTAGTCGGCTCTCCCTACTGCAGCCCTGTTTAAGAGGTTCAGTGTAACTTTCTGGCCAATGAGCAAGGCAGGACTGATTATTCTCATAGTTAATGGTTTTAATAAAAGTCTACTGTTAGCTTGTCTAGTTTTTGGAGCATTCTTTGAGTTCATGATGCTGCTGAAAACGTTCCTGTTATAATCTACCCCCAAGCTTGTGCTGTTTTTATTACGGCATGATTAAATATTTTTGGTGTGGCATTCTCTTTCAGTTTGATTCTTTTGGGCGAAAAAGTGATGGATCTACTCAAGCTTTAAGCCACAGACAAGTCTTGTGACTCTGCTTTTTTAGTCTTCAAATTATCTGAGCAAAGCTTACTAGGCTTCATTAGTTTCCAGTCTTTCCTCCACACGGCATCAACCAAAGTCTTCTGCCCTCATGGATCTTTCGAAAAATTAAAAACAGCTGACCCTGCACCATTTGTTTTGAAGAAAACATGACTGAGGGTATTTTAGGCAATGTGCTTGCTTAAAACTTGTTTTGTCGTCTTAAAAAATCCTAGCTGTAAATCTGTAAACACATGATCCAAACTAACTCATGAACTGTGGTTCGGAGCAGAACCAAGCTTGGGTTTGCTCAGTGACCATAAACAGTTAAATTGCAAAGCCAGAATAACTCAAACAAAAAGCTAATATGCTTTAAAATAGACATACTCTCATATCAATGAATTTATCATAGAAACTACATATTTTGTGTGACTTTTGGTGTGAAATATTTTTTAACCGATGTAGAACTTAAGTTTATTTATTTTATTAGTGTCTGTATTTTTTTCATCCGTTCCATTCATCTTTTCCAACTCCATTCAACAAACATTTTTTTAACTTATCAGTTTGATAATGTTGACATGCCAACAGCTCTAATGAGATCAACAGTGAATAAAGAAGTCTTTTTAAATAGTTGGTCTGGTTCTGTTTTCTAAGATGTACACATCACGCACACTAAACTAATGTGGAAATCTGCAGAACAAGTCAAACTGATTTTTTTAACTTTGTATTTTTTAACTTGTGTGCAGCTTTTAAACACTTTGTTCTATCAATTTATGACTTTTGGTACTTTAATTCATGAAATGAATGTTACATACATTACTCTTGATGGTTATGTGGAGTTAGAAAAATATAGGTTTGTTTATTTTGTCATCATGCTTATAGGATATATTTTGATCATGTGCAGTAATTCTACTATTGTGTGTATTATTGTGCTTTATAAAAACCTCCATGAGCCCATGTACATATTTATTGCAGCTTTGTTATTCAACTCTGCTTTGTTCAGCACAGGAATCTATCCAAAACTTTTGATTGACATTTTATCTGAAAAACAGCTCATATCGTATCCAGCTTGTCTCCTCCAGGTTTTTATTTTCTATTCTTTGAGTGGGTCAGAATTTTTACTGCTGGCAGCCATGGCCTTTGACAGATATGTGTCTATATGTAAACCTTTGCAATATCACACTATCATGAGAAAAACAACTGTAAGTGTTTTCCTTGTTTTAGCATGGCTTATATCTTTTTGTCATATTGCTGTGCCAGTCATAGGGAATGCTAATCAAAAACTCTGCAGCTTTACTTTGAAAGGGATTTATTGCAACAACTTACTAAACAATACTTTATGTGTGAAGTCAAGAACACTGTTAATATTTGGCTTAGTTATTTTGTTCAATATCAGTTTGGTCCCTGTGTTCTTTATACTGTTCACTTATACAGTCATTCTTATAATTGCTTATAGAAGTTGCAGAGAAGTCAGGAAGAAAGCTGCACAGACCTGTTTGCCCCACCTTCTGGTTTTAATTAACTACTCGTTTTTGCTTACTTTTGACATGATAATAGTTAGACTGGAATCAGATATTTCCAAAATTGCACGTTTTGTAATTATGCTGCAAATGATAATATATAATCCTCTTTGTAACCCAATCATATACGGACTAAAAATCACGGAAATTTATAAACACCTCAAAAGACTGTTTGTCAAGAAAAGGTAAACAAATTTAATTTCTGCCTCGTGTTTGCGATAATTTTATTCTTATTATTTCATCAACTGTCATACACAGTCATAACATGTAAACTTGGAACTAGTTGAAACAATAACACGATTTCAACTTTTTGAAATGCAAGTCTCTGATTTTTAAACAATGACACAAATTAATGCCATTGTTTTTGACTGTGTGTATTAGAAAATTTTGAAATGACAGCTTAAACTAAAAAACTTTGGTCTGTATTTTTTAATGTAACATTTTGCAATGATCTTCAACAAACAAAATATCATGGATGAAGAGCAAAATCAGATTACCTTCTGATCAAGTAGTTTTGCACTCTAGTCATTTGGTCAGTTGTGGTGGTGAGGGAACTATTTTTTTATTTGTTTTAATTTGTAAGCAACCATCTTCAGGTTTAAATTTTATAAGTAATGTAAGCCCTAAATGTATTATAGGAAACTAAGGAATCTCTCATTTCTTAATTCAATCAACTAGATGTGACGTTCACAAACGAGACAAATCTTTTGAACGGCTCTTTACAACGAACAATAGGAGCCGGATTGCGGGCATTAGCGAGTCATTTGTAGTTTTATTTTTTTATTCCTCATATAATCTTTATTTTTTCATCCCTAATTTGCTCTTGCTTTGCTTTTTCACAGAAAACAGGCAGAGCAGTGGAGTACAGAAGCTCACAGGGAAAGGGGAAGGGGGTTTCTGCTTGACAAAACACACGGTTCCACCCATGTCATCACGTACGGCGACGTGATGACGTAACTCGTTCAAAATCGAACGACTCTTTTAAATGGCTCTATGTAGCAAATGGCTCCTCAAGATCCAGATCCCTTTAAAGAGCCATTTATCCCATCTCCACAATCAACTCTGGTTATGTTCACACTGCAGGTCTTAATGCTCAATTCTAATTTTTTTTGTTTTGAAAAAAAAACAAAATATCAAGTAAAGTTTATTTTTATAGATATAAAATCACAAAGTGCTTCACAATAAAAGCAAGAAAAAATTAAACATTAAATTCAGACAGAAGTACAAGTAAAACACAGGTAGGAAAATTTTAAAAAATAACTTTTTTACTGTTTGTTAAAGAAAGTCTTCAGATGTTTTTAAAAGCATCAATAGAATCACAGCTGTGTATAGATTGGAGCAGTGCGATCCAGAGTAAGGGTGCAGCTGCTTGGGAAGACTGATTCTCCCCGGATTTAAAATGGCTGCTGGACACCTCCAACAACCTCTGACCCGATGACCTCAAACTACGATATGGTGTGTGAAGCTGGATCAAATCTGAGATATATGAGGGAGCTTGTCCATGTAAGGCTCTAAAAGTTAAAACCAGAATTTAAAAAATAATTCTAAAATGAACTGGGAGACAGTGAAGAGAAGCCAAAACAGGTGTGATGTGAGCCCGGTTGTTTATATTAGTTAACAATCTTGCTGCTGAGTTCTGTAAAACCTAAATACGATCCAGCTCCTTCTTGTTTAAACATGTGGAAAAGGCTGTTACAATAGTCCAAACGAGAATAAATTAATGCATGAAAGCCCATTTAAAGTTCAGCTTTTGACAAGAAATTTTTCAATTTTGAGATGTTCCTCAGATGGAAGTTTCTAGTCAGTTGTTTTGCGTGTTGTTTCAGAGACATTGCAGGATCATAAATGACACCCAGGTATAATGAGAACAACTCTAGAACAGAATTGATACTGTGTCCACTCTGCTCAGGTCCAGTCCGGTGTGAAACACATAGGAGGTCCGAGAAGCGAGTGCAGGAAATGCGAAATTGTGCAATAAATCCAGTGGTAAATGTGGAAGACAAAGCAAAAATAATTAATTCTGTGGAAGATGGACTCCAAACACAGTTAAAACTAAATTGCCATTGTCTTTTTTCTGATTTCAAAATAAAATCTACGTGAATTGTGTGTGTGTATACATTTGCTGCATGCTACATGTTGCCATCTGCTTCCCAAACAGCGATACATTTTGCCATAATTTGTGTATAAATAAATCCATATATTCATTAATGTAGCTAGGATTTCAACAAAAATTTGTCGGCTTTTGGTGAATTATTTTGAAAATACAGATGTTGTACTAATGATGTAACATTTTAATTACAACGTCACCACACAATATTTATTATTTTCCCAACATTTAAGTTGGATCCACCTAAACAAGATTTAATCTTGTTTCTGTTATTTTAACGCAATATGTTGAATTAAGAAGAATATCAACACATTTTTTTGTTTATCGCTGCTGATGGCGTCAGTAAACAAAAGGGTTTAAAAAATATAAATATAAACATACATGTAATTATCAAATGTTTTTAAGCATGCACTACATCAGAAAATTATGGAGCCCTTGAAGGGACATGGGGAGAAACTTTCTCAGGGTCCTGAGAAACTAAGTCTGGATCCTGAGAAAGTTTCTAAAGATCCTAAGAAACTTTCTCAGTATTCTTTATTTTCTCTGCATCTTTTTTTTCTTGCCATATCCCTTCAATACGGAGCCCGTGAAGGGACATAGGGAGAAAAAAAAAAGATGGGCATACAAAAAAAAGAATCCTGAGGAAGTTTCTTAGGACACTAAGAAACTTTCTCGGGATTTGTATATTAAAGATCCTGACTTAGTTTCACAGGATCCTGAGAAACTAAGACAGGATCCTAAGAAACTTTCTCAGGATCGGACTTAGTTTCACAGGATCCTGGGATACTAAGTCAGGATCCTGAGAAAAGTTGTTTTAAGGTTGAATCCTGAAACATATGAAATAATTACAGTGATGGCAGACACACACTCCTGGGGGAGATTTGTAGATATTTATTTCAAACTTGGACTTAAATATAAAACCATTCAATCAGTACTTGACTGAAGAAATGGTTTTCATATAAGTGAGAGACATCTGAAGAGAATTATTAGCTAACAGGGACTTATTTGGTGCAAATCCTATTCTGACTTGGCAGTATTGGTTGAATTTATTATTAATCAGCTGCAGTACTCTGAACAACTTCATGGGTATTTTTTAAATCAGTAAATCAAAATAAAATATTTGAAACCATCTACATTTCACTCTTTCCCTTGGAGGTAACAGGAGTTCTTCATGTTGTTATTAACTATACCACTTTTATAACTTTGGGAACATTTAAAAGCTGACCAAATAGAACTTATTGTAAGAACACGACCTGTTTAAGCAAAATTTCACAAAGGCTACATGTGCTGGTAGCTCTTGGGAGTACAGGATCTTAAAATCTGAAAACATTTTTTTGTAAATCAGAAACAAACAAATCCTTCTCGTTAAGCTTTCAAGCTAAAATTAAAGGAGCACGTTTTGCTTTTTGTGCTATTCATTTTTGATTGTTTTGGTATGACCTGCTCAGTTTTGACAATATTGTCTGTAAAAACCTCTATCTCTCCTATAAACATTTCTTTATCAGTACATCTTTAACATTAACCATTCTAAATTATGTATTACCCCATAGAAAAATAACCTCTGGTGTCATTACAGAAAGCTGCTGCTGGTATTTCCCAAAAACATGCAACTCGCATTGAAACAATGTTGAGCGATAAACAGTATCAAAGGCAAAGGGAAATGTGTATGGTGTGAAGTGTTTACTTTGAGTACTGTGAGACTTACCTTACAGATCCTGAGTGGCGTGGGCGGAGTCTCATTTGGCCACCTGCTCCTGATTCGATTGATGAGGCCAGCTGGTATTTAAACCTCTGAGAGAGATCCAGTCTTCGCTGAATCATTCAGTCACCTGGGTACTGTGGTGATACAGCTCTTAATATCTATTTTGAAGTACTTGAGAACTTATGTTTGTTGCTCTCTGTGTCTCCAAGGAGAAGAAACCCTGTGACTTACCTGAGACTCCTGTCCTGGACCTCCTGAGAAAAGCTCTCCTCTTCTGTGGAAGTTCTGAGCCTCGTCCTGCCCCTCTCACCGTCTGTGAATTGGATCTGTCATGAGTAAGCCTCTCTGAGGACCTAACTACACCTACCTCTTGGATCTTTGCCTCCCCCTCCGAGTCTGCCTCCTCGACCTGCACCTGTAAGAGAAAGAACACTCAGGAAATATCTGGAACATCCTCTACACAAACTCTAATCAGTCCTCCTTCCCTTTCAGGATCCAGATTTAATTCTTTCCTACACTGTAAATAAATCACTTAATTTTACTCCGAGTCTTGGTCTTTTCAGTCTTTGCCTGACTTTGAGTACTCCCTAGATTTAATTGCAACACACTGAACAGAAACAACACAATGCTACAGAAATAAAAACTGGTCTGCATAAATCACATAATAATAAATAATAGCTGTGAAATGTCAGTACACACTGGATAGATTTAAAAGTTTTTTGTTTTTTGTATAGATACATAGTGAAATATTGGTCCATGTGTTTCTGTGTATGCACACACACATTCACACACACAAACACACAGAGTACAGATGTGTTTTTATGTTTATGTGATGTTTAATGTTCATTCAGTTTGTCTTTACACACCTTGGGGTTTTGTTTGGTAACATAAAGTTGTTTTTGTCGTCAACAAGTGAAAGACAGTTTGTCCCAGTCTTCCTGAGCAAACAGCTCCATCCGTCTCAGGTTTGGAGGACGGAGTCATCAGGCTGCACTTCTCAGATCTTTACAGGTTTGAGAAAATGAAGATCAGAGACTTGGGCTCTAGGGGGTTCAGTTAAGAATGGCTCAGTTTTTGACGTTTTGGGTCATTATCTTGTTGAAGAAATACAACCTGAGACCGGTCTAACCTGACCTCACTGTGACCATAACTAAGTCCAGCTCTACTGTTCCTCATGCAGCACAGCAGCCTCAAAGCTAAGGTCCAGTTTTGTCAGTTCAGTCCCAGAAACCTGGGGGCCAGTTTTGTGTCATCATCCATCCAACACATGAATATTATTAACGGTTATTAGTGAGTTGTTGCACAATGGAATGAGTTTTTGTGTTTTAGAAAAGTAAGAATATTAAAGAGGGCAGAACTGACAGATGACATGGAGTTTCTCTGTTTGACTGAATATAAACCAGATCAGAGAAGATAGGATCTGGATCAGTAGGTTCAGAAGGTGACTGATTCAAGAATGTCAGCCTGCAAAGATGTAATTAATGCATAGAGGAAAAGAGAAGAAACACATGCAAACATTTGCTCAAAGACAAGTTGAAGTTTGTGTTTGCTCCCCTCTGATAGCAGAAAGAGATGCTGTTCTCCTTTGGTGCATCTGCTTGCTTCTGCTGTGAGAGTGTCCCAGCATGAGGTGGAAATGTTTTCAGATGTTTTACAAATTGAGATGTCGAAGAGAGGAATGGTGACAGCCAATCCAGGAGGGATGTGTGGGAGAAAAAAAGCGGGAGGGAGGGGAGTTTGGCACGAAGGACAGTCCTCAGAGGAACCATCATAATCTCTTTTTCTGCCACTTCTATAAATAAACGATGGGAGCAGGAGGGAGGACGAGGGGAAAAGTCAAACATCTCTTTGCTCTGAAAGTCACAGGATGAAAATCGTCAGCAGTGATAAATTCATGTTCCACACAGCAGCTGCACTTCTGCCAGAACAGGAGCGACAACGTCTTTTATTTGTCTGTCTGTGTGTCTGTTAGCAAGATGTATCATCAATCACTGCACACAACTGAAGGAAACTCAACCAGATTCAAGATGGCCACCACAGCTAACTAAACCATTGCTATGAGTCAGAAACTGAACACATCTGGATTTATTTTGGTTAAAGGGGCAATATCATGCAAAACAAACATTTTTGAGCTTTATATCATCTTTTATTGTTATCCTCTCATCAAAATCATATCCAGACTCTTGCTTTGAGTCATTAATGCATGTTTGAGAAATCCTGTAGGGTCCTGAGGCAGCCTTTCAGGAGAACAAAAACGTCTGGTTGCAGGGCTGGAGTGGGACTCATTTTCAGCCCTGGAGTTTCATGCCTCAGACTGGCCCACTATAGATCAAGACATTATTAAAGTCATTTTATTAACCTCTAAATAATTGGTAATGGTGCACTATTCTGTAAAGCCTTTTTAATTTGCTAAAATTAAGTATTTTGCTAAAATATTTCCAATTCAGTGCAAATGGTGTTGCTTCACAATGTAGATACAATTCAACATAAGTGCACGTCTCCAGAATTATTCTTTACAACACATCCCTTTTAACAAAATCATAATCTAGGCTACATTCTGTTCATATAGGTGCAGTGAAATCAAAGAATAAATAAAATACTCAATTATAAAAATAAAAAGTGTTGGACTTTCTAATGACACTATCATCTGTTTTTCCACTACAAGGAAACAATTCCATCATAACTTAGATTTTATAAATATGAAAACAAGTTAAATTTTCAACACTATTTTAACATCAGAATGTAATTTTCTGTCATATCAGCAAATTAGTGTTTGCAGATATCTAATCCTTATGAATAAAAAATAAGAACATATTCCACTGTGCTCCAAGTTATAACATAACATTCTAATGATGCCATTATCTTGTCTTTTCTCCCTCTGCATCAAGCTTTCAAATAAATATCTGTTTATTAGATGTGTTTATTTATTGATCTCTTTTGCAAGAGAAGCCCAGGCCTGAATGTGACCTGTTGTTGTACATGTTTTTGGTTTGTGGGGGAAACCGGAGCACCTGGAGGAAACCCACACGAGAACATGTAAACTCCAGATAGAATGACCCAACTGGTCCAAACTGAGGTCTGAACACATGACCTTCTGACTGTGAGACATCAGTGCTAACCACTGATCCATCATGCTGCCTGTTGATAATGATATTCCCTGGACTCACCTGCACTTGTATCAAAATAAAAAATAATATTCTGTAAATCTTGATATGGAAAACACATTTTGCCTTAACCATTTAATACATATACATGTTTATTTCATGTTACTTTCATCTTATTCCTTTTTAATTTTGGCTTTGTATATTTTATCTTACTTTTAAATATAAAAATATAACCCATTTCTACTATTGATTGGGCCTGTGGTTATATTGAAACTTGTTTGTTCACACCCTGTTACAACTGCTCACCTGTTTACCTGGATCCTGGCTCTGCTTCTGACACTAAATCATATTTTAAATAATTGTCAGCACAAATCTCCCTTTTTACAGAACCTTCTGATCCTCAGCTTAGTTACATAAATGTACTGAACCGTCTCAGGGCACTTTTTATATAAAGCAGGTCTATACTCTTCATTTTATGTGACCCATGAAATAGAAATAATAGTTTTTGGTTTATGCCAGTAAATCATGACATACTTTAATGACCTAGGTTTTCGTGACACCCTGTTTATCAGTGGATAGAATGATTACAGCCAGAACAAGATCTGCTAACAACAATCATGTTTAGATTTCA
>JARVJO010031080.1:0-10365 GCA_031762555.1 Cynodonichthys magdalenae | reverse complement strand
TAATGTCATCAGCTCATTATCATTTTCTCAGCACGGATCCGCGGGTTGATCTTTCACAAGACATGGACCCGCGCGCAGATCTGGGCCAGATACTACCTCGGTTCGTGGATCAAGGGCGCATCAGAGGCGAGCACTTTTTAGTCGCCTCTCCGCATCGGTCTCTCTTCTAAAAGCTCGTGAGAGGGCAGAACGCGCATCAGATCCGGACTGAGCTGCCTTATGAAAGGGGCTTCAGATTCTAATCTCAGACGATGCTGAGGCAGCGAACAGATCTGACTTCAGGTGATGTTTGCTTGAAAATGCTTCATTTTGTCTCTCTGGAAGCTTTCAGACTTTATAAAGCTGTATGAATTTGATGGTGTTTACATTAAACCTTTGAACTCTCTCCTGACTTCCAGCACAGCTTTTCTCAGATCAAAGAATCTGGTGGGGATCTGACAGGAGTCATGGGGTGAAAGATCAAATCCTCAACAACACATCCTGCTCTACTGACAGCCTCATTTATGACAAAGTTATAGCATCAGTCTGAACTCCCCTCACATAATATCTGTATATTTTACCAAACAAAGGAGCAGGTTTTATATCTCTGTACTGTTGTTGATATTCAATCTGAGCTCAAAGCTTTGAGGCTTCAGCTCTTTACTCTGAAGCAGTTCTGACACAAACCAGCAGAGGTCTCTCCTCTAACAGACTCCTTCATAGAGTTTCACCATCATTAATATAAAGTCCAACTTTGTGCTGTGAGTGTGATCTGCAGAGCTACAAACACAACTGGAAGTTTCTGCTGAACATTATTCATAATCAGGATATTTTGTGGGAGTTTATCTATTAATTTATTTCTACAAATTGAATCTGTCATATGATGCAGCTACAAAATCATTATAGAACATAGATTATTGGTCTTTTTTTACTTGCTTTTTACTGTACTTTGTATGAATATGATGCCTTTTAATTTTTTTCTTGCTTTTTTGTGAAACATTTGTGCTTTTATATCAGTGAAAGGTGCTACATTTAACTTTACTTTCTTTACTGACGTCATACGTGTCGAATCAAGGCCCACGGGCCAAATATGGGTGACTTCCCTCCGGCCTGCCAGATTTTTATGTTTTTTAATTAAAAATGAAAATAGTTTTTGTATGAATGGTAACCTTTGAACTTATGATTCAATACAACAAATTAAGCACATTTAAAATGTGAAGGATAATAATACTTGTCCGGAGCTGTTGGTTTTCAGTAAATATGGCCCCTTGGGCGATTTAGTTGAACATCCCTGCCATTAACTCTTAAAATATGAATCGATTCATAAAATCAAATGAATCAATTTCATTGTTATTGTATAACAGTAAACTATGTCTTTAAGACAAATTCACTTAATAACCTTTGGTCACAAAAAGATTTGTGATGACATTTTTATTTATTTTGAAGTTATATTCTATCACTGAGACAACAAAGTTACAGTTTGATGCAAGCAAAAATAATTGTAGTCATGAACTTAAAATTGACAATGAAATTAAGTCTGTGCTCGATCACTACATCCCTGGTCTTACTGAAATCATTATTGTTGATTTAGAAGAAGGAAAGAGAAGAATTTATTAATTTTAGTCAGCTTTGGATACAGGTGGGAATAAATAAGTTTTTACTTCTTCCATTCCTTTTCAAATATTTTAAATTATTTTTTTTTGTTGCTTTATTTTTTATACGTTTGAAATAAACTCAAACTAAATTATAAAAGAAGAAACTTTAAAGTCACATATAAGTTAAGACTCACAGGCTGATTAAAGTCTGTCTGTCCAGGACAAATACTGGATTGGTATGGTGTGATGACATTTGAAGCTGCTTTTATATGAAACCAGATTAATCTGATCTTGTTAAATGATGTAAAAAATTCCATTTTAATAATGTGCCTGTTTTTTCTATTTATTTTCTATCAGAGTATTCAGGAATGGTCTAATTTAATTAAATCTGTTTTTTTCATTATTTTTATTATTTGTAAAGTATAATAGAAAAAACCTGCTTCTGATTTAAACTAATCATTTAATAAATTTGTCCTCTGAACAGAAGTAGTTTGGCTCCATGTCCTGATGGGATCGATTATGATGATGATGATGATGATGACGACCCCGGCGCCATTTTGTTTCCTCTCTGCTTCCATTGTGTGAGACAGGCGTAGTAAATATCAGACTCAACTACAACACTCGTGTTTCGGCGCGAAGGAAAACCGATAAATCCATCCCTGGTAAGCTGAAATGTCCAGGTGTTTTTATGTTTTAATATCTGTTCCTGCTTAGTTCTTAAAGTTAGACAAAAGGAGGGATATTTTAGTTAAAGCAAGCTGCTGTGGAACAACGAGGCGGCGGTCAGAAGGAGAAGCAGCCGCCGAGGTGAACAAAAAAAAGGCTCTATCTGCTCCACTTTCTGCCGGGTTGCACCGCTGTTCGGGTGAGAAACGCCGGTGTTTCCACCGCCACTGTCCGTGTTTCAACAGCTACATTTATCATTTATAGTTTGTTTACAGTCTTGTGTGCACACGTTTTGGCTTTTATTAGAAAACGTCAAAAGTTTTCGCTGTGTTCGTCCCCTTTACATCGGTACTTTGACTCATTAAGTCTGGCCATAATCTTGCGGTAGGAGGCAGGTTTTATTTTAGATCCCGCCCTAAAACTTCGCTAGCTAAAGAATGATTGGTCGGTTTCTACTGGCAGTTACACAGCGGATTGGTGCAGTTCAGACAATGGGCGGGTCTAAGATGATGATTGGTTGGATTGGGAACCTGCTCTGTTTTGATTGGCTCTCTACAGCGTGTTTTGGGAAACTGTCTGGCCAGCTGTGCGGGGGAAAGACCTGTAGGAATAACTATTAAATAATCTAAATTTATCATTAAACTTTGCATTATATATTTCAGAATTCCATAATCCTGTAAACCAATCATTATTTATTCACTTGTATATAAAATACAAGCTTAATTTGAATATTAAGGCTCTGTGCCACCAGCAGTGTTTTCACAAAGACAGTTTGTTGAACTATTCGATATTTGAACAGTAACACAGTTCAGAACTGTGAGATATATTTTTGTAGAGTTACCTCTTGATCGACTGTTTTTACTTACTAGGCACAGTATAGGGAAATAAAAGTAAAATGATTAGTGACGTCCGTGTCAGAGCAAAGATAGAACCTGTTAAAGTCAAATACAGTCAGCTGTTTAATTAATAATCATCTCTGTATTTATTCAGTTAGATTTAATGAGACTAATGTTCTGTTATTGACAGCACGTCAACAGAGACCACTGAGGGTCCAGTTAGCTCTGAAACAATTAGAACAAACTTCACCCAGACCACTAATCCACTTTGATCAACACAATCGCAACAATAAACAGTTCATTTTGAGCTGGAACCACAGTTCAGTAGGAGGTCCTGCTTTGAGGACTGAAACGGACTGGTGTTCAGACTGGGTCCAGGGAGTCCAGACCATGTCTGAATGTGGTTTCATTGTAACATTTTCACTTCTTCTGAGGAAGTTCAGATCTGTATTTGGCAGAATCAATCACAATCGGGTCACAGCGCAGGGACCCTTCAAGAATTATTAGGTAAATTAGTCACATGCTAATACTGAGATGAGACTAATGAGACAAGAACTGGAATAAAATCAGTGGTAACAGGGTTTCCAAGTCATGAATGTATGAACAGTGAAAATCTACAGCTCCTTGTGATTTATTGTGGTTTGAAGACCTGTAACAGTTAAAAAGAATATTTCATAAACAGCTTTATTATCTCAGTTAAGTTGATATTAGACAACAACATTCAGGTCATGTCTCACCTGTCACTATATGCTTTAAAGCTCCAGGTCTCAAACAAGTCACATGGAGTCATTACTGGGGGACTTTCAGTTTATTGAGAAACTACATCCAAGCAAATTAAAAGAACACATCCATTCATCTTCTTTACCTGCTTCTTGTTTGCAGGTTATGTAGAGCTGGTGTCTGTCTTCAGCAGTCACTGTGTGAGAGGTGGAGTCACTCTGGACTGGTCCAGGGTGACTGGTAAAATAAAAATGTTTCAGAATTTAGCTTAAAGGGGCAATATCATGTAAAATCAGCTTTTTTGAGTTTTATATCATGTTATAATGTTATCCTCTCATCAAAAACATGTCCAGAGTCTTGCTTTGACTTCATGCATGTTTGAGAAATCCTGTGCTGTTCTGAGGCAGCCAGGCAGGAGAGCAAACACGACTGGTTGGGTCTAGAACAGCCCTTTGGTAACATGTCCTCCCCTGGGCTGGGTCTAAGAACCGAGCTTCCTCATCACAGAGCACACCTCCCCACCCCCCGACCCGCCCCAAGACTCCTGCAGGCTCTCAGCAGCAACAACTAACAAACATCCAGTGAAAACTCTGTCTGCTGAGCTCCAATACTAACTAGGGATGCACGATATATTGGCATTAATATTGGTATCGGCCGATATTGGTCATTTTTTAGAATATCGGTCTGATATTTAAAACTGGGCCAATATTAACGTCCGATATTGATTTTCCACTTTTTAGCTTTGTGTTTCTGTTTTGGGAGGCAAAATGGTTGGTTGAGCGGCATCTGTTTGATCATGAAAATGATATTGATGCTGCGTAGTCAGGAATAACTGAAGTAGAGCCATGTCAGAGGTCTGGTCATTTCTTTACGATATCAAAAAAAGACCCAAGTGTGTTTGTGTAATATTGGTAAATATCAGTTATCGGCCATAACAGCAATAATTATATCAGATATTGATATCGGCTGAAATTTTCATATCGGTGCATCCCTAATACTAAACACTTCTCCATCCAGTCATTGTAAGATTAAAGATACCTTTGAGGAAATGTATTTTCAGATGCCAAGTAAACTACGCTGAGCTTCCGCAAGATTTTAAGATTTGTAACTTATATTACGATCAGTACTTGTGTCTGTGAGGATGACTGAAATAATCTTACCAGCGGAAACGTCCTCTCTGTAATCGCTCTGGTTCTGTAGAAAACATGCTTTCCGGTTCGACAATAAGGTTCATATGTATCCTGAGATGCAATTTTCCAAAACAGATATTGTATAATGTTGCTGCTTTTTTAATTATTATTACAACAAAGTCTGCTCCAGACTGTAAACAGTCCTGTAGAGAAGCAGCTGTGATGACGCTGAAATGGGCGGGACAGAAGAGGAAGGAGGTTCTTAAAGAGACCGAGACCAATTTTAAGGTGTTTAGAAACAGATAGATGAGAAGTCACGTTTATTTTCTATATAAACAGCATTTTAATAACAACTAAAGGTGACAAAGTTACTTTATTTTGGTATAGAATATAAATCTATACCTGAGAAACACATAATATTGCCCCTTCAAAGTTTAAAATTATTAATATTGGTAACAAAACGATTTTGTTAGATTGTCATCTTTCACACATTTATAGATGGTGTGGAAAACAGTTTCAGTCAGATGTTTACATAACGTTGTTTGGTTCCAGCGCCTGAACGAGCCACTCGATAACCCGCTTCGTTTTTGGTACCATGTAGGAGCGCAAATCTTTGCAAACAAAAGTTACCATGGTGTTATCTTTAAGTTCTGCTGTGAATCAGCTGATAATGTGAGTTTCTTTTGTTTTGCTCTAGACAACTTGCTATCGAAAGCTAACGTTAGCACTGAATGTCAGCCGGATGTAAACATACGGCAAGCCAGGAGTGACAAAATATAGAAACATACTTCAGACGCGCGCACAAGACTCCCTGGGGAAGAATCAATCTCATGCCCTGTGAATCGATTTCCCCATATTTAAATGAAATCGATTCAAGATCGATTAAATCGATTTTTTTTACCCAGCCCTAATCTAAATATTTCTGAGTAAAGACAGGCTGTCTATTCACTTTGAGTATTTTTAGAAATACAAAACTTTTATTTTTATGTAGTTGTAGATGTTTCCTGATACATTATACAGACAGTGAGCGTGGTTCAAAATATTTTTTTCATATTTAACTTACGTATTTTAAAGATGTCATTTCTTATTTTCCATGATGATGAACTGATTTTATAAAGACTCATTTTGTTGCCTTCAGGTGATACTTTGACGTCATGGCTCGTACCAAGCAGACAGCTCGTAAGTCCACCGGAGGAAAAGCTCCTCGGAAGCAACTGGCCACCAAGGCTGCTCGCAAGAGCGCCCCCTCTACTGGGGGGGTCAAGAAACCCCATCGCTACAGGTAACTAGTGCTGTAAGAACATATCTTACTCCACAAGCCCCACCCCTTTTCTGAGGTGTGTCTCATATCAACTCGTTTTGAGGCTGTCTCTTTAAGTCCAAACGAGGCGCTTCACCCCCTCCAGCTTCCAGACGTTCATTCCAGTTTGATAGAAGAGTTTAGGACTAAATAGCTGCGCAGAAACTTTTTATTTACAAATAAATTAAAAGATGTCAACACAAAAAGACTTGTCCATCCAGCCTTATATGTTGGAGCCAGAGTCTTGACCCAAAGTCTGATTCAGAGTCTGACCCAGAATCAGAGTCTGACCCAGAACCAGAGTCTGACCCAGTGTCTGATCTACTCTGACCCAAAGTCTGATTCAGAGTCTGACTCAGAACCAGAGTCTGACTCAGAACCAGAGTCTGAGCCGGAATCAGAGTCTGACCCAAAGTCTGATTCAGAGTCTGACCCAGAACCAGAGTCTGACCCAGAATCAGAGTCTGACCCAAAGTCTGATTCAGAGTCTGACCCAGAACCAGAGTCTGACCCAGAAGTAGAGTCTGATCCAGTCTGATCAAAATTCTGACCCAGAACCAGAGTCTGATTCAGAACCAGAGTCCAATCCAGAGTCTGATATACTGAATTTGGGATTTTCATTAGTTGTCAGTTCTAATCATCAAAATAAAAGAAATAAACATTTGAAATATATCAGTCTGTGTGAAATGAATGAATATAATATACAAGTTTTACTATTTGAATGGAATTACTGAAATAAATAAACTTTTTCCTGATATTCTAATTTTATGACCAGCACCTGTATGATACTGTTAGTGTGGTGGCTGAATATATGTTTATAGTAACTTTATTATAAAATCTAAAAGCTACCATGAATATATTATCAAACTATTTAATGGCACATTTGGTCTAAACTTTGAAAACATGGATGAAATAAGAAATATGAAACAAATAAAATATCTATAAAACATAATGAATTAAAAAAAATAGAATGTTGGGACAAAAAATTGCAATATACTGTATTACCTTGTTTACAGTATTGCAGTATATCGTGATTTATCTTATCACGACCCCTGTGTCATATATATAAATCGTATCGCCAAATTCCTGCCAACAGAAACAGAAATAACATCCAAATGTAAAATAAAAATGTTACAACAAATCACAACAGTTTGATTGAAACTCTACCAGAGAACAGAGCTGTTTCATCAAACCTGTTATGGTTGGTGTGACTTTAATAATCATGAAACATCCTGACACATTCAGTGATGCTGTGTGTTGAACCTGAGCCTGGTGTGTGTTTCAGGCCTGGTACCGTGGCTCTGAGAGAAATCCGTCGCTACCAGAAATCCACGGAGCTGCTGATCCGTAAGCTGCCCTTCCAGCGCCTGGTGAGAGAAATCGCTCAGGACTTCAAGACTGACCTGCGCTTTCAAAGCGCCGCCATCGGAGCGCTGCAGGTGTGTGTGTGTGTGAGAACATTTGAGCTGATGAAACAGCTGGGCTGATGTGTTCCTGCTCACCTGCAGGAGGCCAGTGAGGCGTACCTGGTGGGTCTGTTCGAGGACACCAACCTGTGTGCGATCCACGCCAAGAGGGTCACCATCATGCCCAAAGACATCCAGCTTGCCCGCCGGATCCGTGGAGAGAGAGCTTAGATCCTGCTTCACTGTAGTCCTCCTCCTCTTCTCTTTGTCTTCTACACCCCCCCCGGTTCCCACCTGTCCTCTCAGTAGACGTTAGGCTCATTCTGATTCTGAACAGATAGAAATGTTGAAGTCTGCTCTCTGATAGATTTTTTTATTCTTCTGTCTTCTAATGTTTTTGAAAGTACATATTTTGTGCATGTTAGGAGTTTTGCAGATCACATGTGCATGTACACACATACTCAGACATGTCTCGTGGGATTTGAGTGGTGCTTTGAAACTCAAACCCCTCCCTGAGCTCACCTGGTGTCTGACAGAGCTGAGGGGCTAGTCTGCTTAAGGGGAGCTGCAACTTCCACAGCAGGGTGCTATTAAAACTAGTCCTGAGGCCTGTGGCTTTGAGCACCCCCCTGTCCACCTAGTCTGCCCACCTCCTCCCAGCTCCTTCACCTGAAAGAAGCCTCTTTAAGCACTTTCACAAAACACTTCAAGCTTGGACTCATGTTTGCCGTTTCTGTGGAAACCTGTTTCTGGCACACGTTCGGAGAGTTAGGTGAGTTTGTTAATCGGCTGTAGTTTCCTTGTCAGGTCAGCAGGTGGCACTACACACTCATGCAAAGACTTCAGTCTGAGTATGAAAACAGTGACAAACCAAACGGTGGATACTCAGATGTTTGTTTGGACCGAGGATGTTGAGAAGATGAGCAGCTCAGCATCACTCCTCTGTCCACCATTGTTCCTGTTCTTCATCTACCTGTGCAGCAAAACTGCTGACTGCAGCCGTCTGTAGTGTACACGCACCAGTTCACACTGTGGCCGGGTGTTTGTAAAAACCTGAGACCTGGATCCAAACAGTTTCAGAGGAAACATGAACAAATCACAGGAGGAGTTTTTGACTGTAAGAAGGCGTGGTGTTAACAGGGCCCCAGAGCCTTCTGGCTGCTTTGGTGTCAGTTCTGATTGGACTGGAGCAGTACCAGGTCAGGTCCTTCAAACCTGGTAGGACCAGAGCGGTGACTATGGAGCTCAGTGGTGTGATGTGGTGAAGACCACCAGGCTGCAGGATGTATAAACAACACTCAGTAACTCTAGTAACATGGCTCCATCTCAACCCTAACTGGTTTGTGAAAGTACAGTTTGTCTGTGTGGACCTGCCAGTCCTGATCTTCCACACTAATCCAAATTATGGATCCACGTTGAGGATTTGATTTGTTGTTTTTTTTAACCTGTATTATTAATAGCATTTCTTCCATTAAACCATTAGAGTAAAACAACAGCGGTGACTATAAACCTGTTTTACAACAGCAGGAACCTGTGATTCTAATAAGAACCAGCAGAGGGCGTCGGCTCACCATCGCTCCAGTTCCCACCTGTAGATCCATCAGGTCCAGCTCAATAGAATGTGGTTTAGTAGAAGTTCTCCTGCATGTTTTGGGTCTGTGTGTCTTCTGTAGTCTCTGTAGATCTGAACAGAAAAACTGTCTTGAAATTTGTGATACAAAATATAACCTCATAAGTGTTTTCTTTTATATTTTTCTTATTCCTTGAGATTTTCAGACGTATAATGGGCTGATCTTTGTATTTTCCAAATTTCTCATATGGTGGTAATAAATATATGTTAAAACAAGTTGATTGAGCTTTGTGTGCAGCATTTGTCCTAAAACAACCATGGGTGTATTTATAAATCACATGGCTCCGTACATTTATGTATGAAGAACTGAAGACAACTTATCTAAAAGAAGAAACAGGATTTATGTGACTGAGTGGGATTTGCATCAGTTTTAACAGAGGATTGTTTGAAAAAGTAATACTCAGAGTTGTTAGGGCAGAAAGACCCTCACTGATAACTCAAAGTTGTTCCATCCAAAGTCTGCAGAACCCTGTCTTTGAACACAACAGGTCATCCTTCAAACAGGTGGGCTGCAGCCAATAAGGTATAAAGACTAGAGGGGACACGCCCACTGCAGAAGACAGTCCACTGTGGGGTGAACGCGAGGCCATCTTGTGAGGGGCATTCTGTTGATGTAAACAATAGATCGGCCAGATTTCAGAGCAGAAATACATCAAAATATTTTTTAATCACTATTTCATCAAGTGAATTATCACAAGCTGAATAAAAAAAATCATGGATAATAAGAAAGTAGAGCCTTGCTCAAAATGATGCATGGATCTAATGCTTTCAAAATAAACCAAGGAAATGGTTTAGTTGTGAAAATAATTGATTCCCAAAATGTTCTGCCTTATTACAGAAAACATTTCTCATGACACAGAACATAAAAAAATTAAATCAAAATTAAAAAGTCAGTAAAACCTGATAACTATGATGTTCAAGTTTTATTTTACATGAAAGTTTCTATATCAGGTTTACAATTCATAGCAAATTATTAAATAGTATAAATATGATAAATTATTCTTCAAATGGGCGTGAATTCAATTGAGTTTATTTATATAGCGCCAAGTCACAACATACGTTGTCTCAGGGCTCTGTACATGAAAAAAGAACATCTAAAGGAG
>JARVJO010031079.1:0-10367 GCA_031762555.1 Cynodonichthys magdalenae | reverse complement strand
GTCATATCAATGCCATCACAGTCAGTTGACCTTTTGTTTTTACATTTATTGACAATATCTATAATTTCCTTTTCTCCACCAGCAGTAAGAAACATTGAAAAAGGATTTCTGCTGATTAATGATTCATTCAATGATGAATTGAATGATTGATTCATGGTTAAACATTAGCCAGAGTTCTATGAAAAGCTTGGTGATGGATAAAAAAAAAGGATGTGATCCCAGTGCAACTTGCTAAAGGACAATAGTGGGAAAACATGCAAATTAAAGCCTGATATGTGTACATAATCTTCAGCCCATAACTATAGATCAGAAGGTGGGTAAAAATGCATAAGTAGTAGCATTTATTAAGTTATTAAAATGTCTGTTTTTCTCTTATGGTTTGAGATTCAGAACAGGGTGAGGATCAGGAAGGAGCTTCCTGCACCCCATTGAGACATAGGTCGTGTTTCCATCAATGATTTTTTATGTGCATTTTGAAGTATTGCACCAGAAAAGGTGAATGGAAATGGCACAAACAGGGTCCCCACTGGTATTTGGGAAAAAAATTCCATGACTTTTCCAGGACTTTCCATGACCTTCCATATAATTTTCCAGGACCTACGTACAACAGGTTCAGAAAGAAAAGTGTATGACTGAAAGACTAACTCCACCAAATTGAACTATGGTGAACATGTAAAAGTGTAGTGCAGGCAAAAAGGGAGGAAACAAATGAAAAAAAAATGTGAAAATTGAAAATTCCAGGACTTTCCAGGTTTTCCAGGACCGGTGGGGACCCTGCACAAATCGAAAAAACGACCTCTATTTCGCAAAAAGGTTTTCTGTTCGCTTGAGGTGGTTTTTGGATTTGTCGAAAAAGAGTCGCTGGCTGTCCAGTACCATCTGCACCTCCTCCCTGATATTCCTGCAACGTGAGGAGAATTACTTTTCTTTTTCTATGTCTCCAGACAGCAGGTAACATCACTAGAACTACTTGATATGCCAGAATAAGTACATCTTTCCTGATAGCAGCAACACATTCCTGATAACTTCTCTCCATGGTCCTGAGATGTGTATCCTTGTGAGTTTGCAACTTTACTTCCTGTTTACTACAGCAACAAGTAATGTCAACAGCTGATGTAATTTACTTTGTGCAGCCTGGTTGATGGAAACACGTCTCATGCACATTTCTTTTTGCAACATTTTAAAAGTTTGCTCGAAATCTGAATTAAAATTATTTGGAAACCCGGATATTCGTACTCTCCTACAACCTTTGACCACAAACACCTCTAGTAAAACTTGTAGGATGGTGTTTTTTTTTTTAAATAAACACACTACTTTCTGGTCAGACTGGGTTCAGCATAATGTGTCAGATTAAAATACGTTAGACAGTTCAGTTTTGTTGTTCTTTATTTACAAATTTATAAACATGTTTCCTTGTGTTGTAAACAATGTAGCCATTCTGAATTGACTCATCTTGTTTGTGCAGAAACTCGGGAAAAGTTTTTCTTTTTTTTTTTTCCAAAAGTTGCCACCAAGTGTTTTATTTCTCTTTGCACCAAAAAGACTGAATGACTGTTTTCAGCCACTCACGCTTTTATTCCACCTTCAAAGGGTTCATGTAATTAAAGTGAAACATTTGGCATCTCTTTGTATGAGCTCTCCAAGATATTTGTTGCAAAAAGTTCTGACATAAAAAATGTAGAAATACTAACAAGGTTAAAAAAAAAAGAAGTAAATCAGACTCACCGGCCCTACGATGTCAGAAACATGGGATACTGTAGTACCAGAGGCAGCTCCCAGGTACATGACCTTAGCTCCAGGCTTGATGTGGATCTTGTCAATTCCTCCCAAGATGGCGGCAGCCAGCTTGGAGCGAAAAGGATTCCAGGCTCTGTACTCAATCTTAGTCTCTCCTTCCTGATTAGAGTCAAAATATGTTCACCTTAAACAAGTTCTAAGTATAAAAATGGGCCAATATGGTTCATGTAACAAACCACACAACTCATCCTTACCTCCACACTCATCCTTTTCTCTCCATACACAGACTCTCCCACCACCATGTTCTTGGTCACCAGAGCATCCTCTTTCCCTCTGCAGATGAACACTCCTGAAACACAAACATTTAAAATCCAAAATGATGCCAGATAAAAAAATAATAAAATCTTCATCCTGTCACTGATTTTTCCAACTAACATTTATTTAGAACCCATGTTGATACCATGATTAGAAAAGTACTTGAGTGAACATGTACACTTTCTACATGGAGGAGCTTAGAGACTTGTGTCTTTCAGGGTTTACTGTGTTTCATTCTTCTTTATTCAGCTGATCTACAGCCGTCTGAGCTCAGTGATTCTCAGACAGCTGCTCATAAAACACAATGAAACAACTTGAAATCTGTGCTCTACCAGCCAGAGGGTTTGGTACATCTATATACACTGGGGGAAATAATGCAGTCTCTGCTGATTTTGTTACATTTCCTCACAAAAAAATAAATAACAAAATCTAATCTTTATAAGTTTTATTTGCGGTAGAAGACAAAAAGATTCGCACACATCTCAGGATTGGTTCTAGCTTGAGATAGATGGATTTTAAAATTTAAATTAAGCTATTTTTGTTAAATAAGAAATATATACTGACAAAATAGGTGTTTCCTGTTAGCCACCAGCGGTCCTGATTTCTGAAGAACATTTAAATCTATTTGTAACATGTAAATTACGTGTTTTTTCGTTGGTTAATGGCCTGTTTTTTTTCTTCCATTAAATCAAACTATCATAAAATAAGTTTGTTTACATCTTTCTGAGGAAATTTAGAATCAACAGGAAATCAAATCAAATATTTCTTCTCTTTCTTCTCTCATTTTTACTTGTCAATGAAACTTTCTCTAAAACATTTTTTGTATGAATGTAATTTCAAAAACCATGTACAATTCTTGTGCCTCATAGTATCAAAACATAGATTTCCGCTGCCTTTAAAGGTCCTTTTAGACAACTCAAAACGTCAACTTCTGAAAATGTTACGACCATTTTACTCAGCTTTATATTTAATCTAATTGTTAGCATTACAGCATTACAAAAGAGGCTCTCTGTAGATTATCAGCTTAGACATCTTTAGTGTTAATAAGTTGTCTAAAACCTTATAATGTGACAGGGCTTTTAATTTTAAAATGATGAAATTTTATCTTTTATTATGAAGAAACTTGTAAAAACCTTCATGTCTGTGTGGCTCAATCAAAACCTTCCTCCCGGCTCCAAAGCCTCTGCCAGCCCCTCTTCCTCCTCTCCCTCTAGGGGTGCCTCGGCCACCTCGTCCCCGAAATCCTCCTCCGTCCGGGGACCTGAATCCACCTGACAACCAGGGAGAAACAGACAATATTTTAAAGTAAAACAAAATATAATCGAACAGGTATTATTGGTACACATGTTTTTGCATTGTCACAAAAAACTGAAAGAGTAATAAATATAAACTAACTGCTTATAAAATAAATTTAAACAGCAGGGTTAGACATAAGGAAATGTTCCACGTTGTCCAGCGGAAAAACCTCTTCAAATCTTGTCCAACAATTTTTGATTGCCTGCACTTTTACAATAAAAGAGCAAAAAAATAAATAAATAAATGATATTACACTAAATACTCTCTGCCAGTCACTGTGACTGCTTCAGGAGCTGCAGGTGGAACTTTCTCATTCACTGACTTTGCAGAAGAAGCACTCGCTGCGTATTTAAGGCTCAGGGATTAAAGCAGAAAAACCTCTAAAACATGCAAGATGGTGGGCCTGGAGGACCAGGAACCACTGGTGTTAAAGACTTTAGGAAAAGTACAGTTTAGTTTTCTCCAATGAAGTGTTGACTTTAAACTGCGACATTTACATTATCAAGACTGAGGTCATTCTGAAGGGAGAGAGAAATTTAAACAGCTTTACTCTAGTTTACTTTTATGTCATTTAAGTGTTTTCAACTGAGGGATTGTCTGACACATTTGCAAATAAATGATCGCACAAATTATATTTTTTTTTACCAGACCAACAGATTTCTCCACATACATTTATCACAGTACAGCCATCTCTCAGTAATGTTCTAAATATCAAGTTTAGCACAGAACAGCCACAACATCTTGTTGTTATTACCTGGTAGAGAAAAAAAGTTTGCAGATATTTATGATAAGCACTTGATTGGGGGGAAGGGGGGCTAAAGTAACATGAAGACGCATCTTTGTTAGTATTTATCTTTAACGTCATTATGGCGTTAATATTATTTAAAAGAACTAAATTGTGCTGCCTACGATGGATTTGGAATGTCAACCTTTTTTTTTTTCAAAGTTAGATTTTAGACACTAAAGTCCCGTGCAGGTCGGAGTGGTGTTGAGAGAGAAGACTAGTGAAGCAAATTCTGACTCTCCAGATGGAAAGTGATGGTCACTGAGAGATCACATGGGTTTGTTGTGGGTGTGAACACACGGTGTTACGGTGGGAATTTGGCGAGGTGCTTTCAAAATTTAACATTTTACAAAACCCAGTTCTCCTAAAAAATAGTCTGCTCAACACTCCTGCGTGCATCCGCTGTCAATCAGACAACAAGACCCGCCCCGCTCTGATTGGGTAAAAACGTTCACTATAGATCTCTTTATTGGTTGAAAGAACAGTCAGTTTAAACCCAATATCAAACAGAGCAGCTGTGACCACCTCATCCTTTGAGCCAAGTGCACAGTGGGGAGAAAAAAAAAACATTTTGAAGGAAGAAAAAGTTTAGACAGCACTGTTGCTTTGATGGTGAGGTTAGGTGATTTATAGGTTTCCTCTGATCAGAAGCTAAATGAGCTCTCAGCTGCTGTGTGTTTGTTAATGTGGCAAAAGCAGATTAGATCTGAGAGTTAATACAAATATTCAGGATGAGCAGGACGGAACCATAATGGTTAAGGGAAATTTGCGTGGGACAATGTGAGACACATCCCCCCGAAAGGAGGAAAAATGCAAGTCAAGTGCACTTTAAAGAAAAAAACACTTCAAAATTACAATTTAGCTACTTTCTTTTTGTGCTCTGGTTAGAATTAAAACAGTTCTCTTTGCCTCTGTTCTCATTACAATTAATTATATGATTGTAAATTTATGTGAAAAATTACACAGATGCGACTTTTAAATATAACACTATAGTGATACAGCAGCTGCAAAGAATGTGTCTTTTTAAATTGTACCGCAGGTGCACCAAAATGAAAAAGATGCACCAGAGCAATCAGTACAAGTCGTCGATCTGGAGCCCTGCATCGTCCTCACCTCTTCCTCCTCGCCCTCCACGATCACCGAATCCTCCTCGACCCCCACGATCACCGAACCCTCCTCTGAATCCACCTCGTCCTCCACCTCTTCCTCCTCTGTCTCCACGAGGACTGAAACCTGAAACACAGCGGCTGCGTCAGGATATACAGAACTCAACAACTGAGATAAATATTTTAATTTACAGTTTTTACTTTCGGTAAATAGTTTATGTTCCTCAAAACAGAAATGTTAGAATGCACATTCTGAGATAAATAAGTACAGTGCATAAAAAAACATGGGAAGTCAACTTTCTACAGAGTAATGCAGATTAAATAAAATACATAAAATGATTAAAATAAGTGATTTCATTAATATTCACCCTTTTAACATGACTTTCTTAGATCAACTTAAAAAAAACGATTAATGAAAAATACAAGTCATGGGACGGATGCTGAATTATTACAAACCCTTGAACATTCGTAAGATTTATTTAAATTCAATCATAAAGAATTTTAGGTAAAATAGTACGTGTATCTATGTCTTGTTGGACAAAAGGAAGAGTAGTCTCAGCTGTGGTGGAGACTGATGGAGGATCCTGTTAAAATTATAGTTAGTCCACCAAGACACGTGTGATCACTGTGAAGGAGCTACAAGCTTCAGCTGGTGAGATGTTTTAAGTAAAATACTCCATGAGTTGTTGTTGTTAACCAGGGAAAGTTACTCCATACCCCTTATTTACAAAACTAACAAGTGAAACAATTACTTTAGGTTTACTTAGTTTTATTTTGAAAGGGACAGGATGTTACCCACACAAAGGTACCGAGTAACTTCATCTATACATAGAATATAGCATTTTCTGGACGATAGACATTTTATGAAACACTTTGTATGGTATATGAGCCAGAAAAAGTCTACCACACGAAGGTCATCCAGAACAAACTCACATTAATGAGCCTCAACATGTATGTAATGGAGCACAGGGGGGTTCACTTCCGTTTGTTTGCGTTTTAAAGACCACGTTGTTGTATTTTCAACATTAACATTTAAGTCAGGGAAAATGACAATATAATCTCGACATGACACAAAAAATCCTGATTTTGATTTCTTAAGCATTGTTTTTTAACAATTTGTACAGAACTAGACGAATCGTGTGATTCGTCTCCGTTACATAATCCTGTATAAAAAACGAAAAACAATCGTAGGTCATTTATGTCGCATATAAACAAAACTAACTTGGATTGTAAAAATAAATGTTTGAATAAAAGTTCCTCAGTGCCCTGATACTTTGAGTTTCTTAGCACGTGCTGCGGACTCCCTCCTCACATGTATACAATCATCAAACACATGAAAGACCGTCACAAGTTGTTTTAATTTAAATGTAGATTTACCTGGTCTCATGTTTTCCGCTGGACAACAGGTCTGAAACAAATATATTTATCTTTTTTCTGTTTTTCTCCTGCTGAAGACTTGCAGCAGACGTAGCGTGGACACGTGCACGGCGTTTTTCTTCTTCTTCTTTGCCTCCTCTTCTTCTTCCTCTTGTTTTGTTTAATGCCGGATGGCAAGACAACTGCCACCTACTGGACTGGAGTGTTGATAGGAGATTAATAACTTAATTCTGCCAATTAAGTTTGAGATTTTGATAAATAAAAACTGAGATACTTTTGCGAAAACCGGCAGGATTTTGAATTTATTTTATGTAATCCAAAAAAAAATTTTTACAGCATCATCATGTGTTTGGTTTTTCGCCTACACAGAATGTAAGGTCCTGGTCAGAGCGCACACAAAGCAGAAAATGTATTGGATTTAGATGACTATGCATCGATTTAAACCCACCTCTAATATAATTTAACTTACTGAGTGAATGTTTGCATTCGGCGCTGAAGTTAAAATTATTTTAACTCAGGCAGCGCGCAGGGCGACTATATTCTGCACCTCTGTGAAGCGCAATCCCTAGTAGTGAGTCATCTGCGCAGGCTTAATCAGACTTTTACTTTACGAGTCTCTGCTAAGTCTCAGATAAATATGGAAGCGGTCTTTAGTAGCTGCAGATTTAAAATGACAGACAGCTGATGTTCTCCTTCGAAAAGATTCAAAGCCTCAAGGCTCCAGTCTGACCATGAGTCTGACTAACAGTGACCTCTGGTGGCCAACTGAAGCCATAGCAGGAGCGCGACTATTTTTATGTCAGAAATAAAAGTAAAAACAAAAAAAGACTCTGGTCGCTTTAATCTGATGATATTTCTTTTCATTTATACTAATTAACAGTTAAATAATCATGTATTAAAATAGTTAAAGACCTTAAGGTTGCAGCAAAAGAACAAATGTTAAAAGGTGGAAGTTGTGTAAAGTTCTTTGGATGTCAATGGAAATAATTTATGTTCATGAAATTCTAACTTTAGAGGCGTTCAACCTCCCAGTTAAAAAAAACTGGCTGCCCAAATGAATAATTTAGATTTTCTCTGCAGGGACTGTGTTCCATGGGTCCAAATTGGACTAATACCTCTTAATGAACTGGTACCAAGTAATTTAATTTATACATTGTTTTTTTCTAAGAGGACTGGTATTTTTAAGAAGACAGACATTAAACACTTGGTTAAGATTTGGTATAAGCTAGAAAATCTTTGACATGGAAAAAAACCCTTCAAAAGTCATCAATGACCATAAACAAGATCCCAGAAAACTGGCATCACCGTGAAATTCTACATTTGGAGGAATGTTGTAAAAGAAAAATATTAATCACTTCACTTCAGTCTAATGACTTTTAATCTGAACGTTTGAGGAAATAACTTATTTGGGAAAATGTTATTTTGAGATCCTTTCTCAGAGTTAACCTTGTTGCTGAAATGAGCCTTCAGGTTTTAGATGTATTTAAAGAAGGAAATACTCACAAATTCATTTCTAAAATGCACTCTTTTTCTGTTGAATAATCAACCACTATTAATGCATGTCTTAGATTAATACCTCACCTATATATTTTACCACTCAAATATCAATAGATCCAAATAAGCTTCACCAGAAATGTATTTCAGACGTGATGCAGAGGTAGAATCAATTATAAACTGTATCTGGCTTTGTTCAAAGGTCAGACCTTTTTGTTTGACATTTGTCATATTTTACCTAAAATCACAGGGGGGAAAAGGTGGAAGACATTTGTTCAAAAGAAATCCTAATGCAGACACATCCATACCCTATAAAACACTTTGTATTAAACTAAAGATTAAACATAACATAGATCTATCTTTGAGCTGCTGCCCTCTGCAGGAGGAACCACAGTGAGTGAACTCACATGACAGGTTTGTTTTTTTTACTGGAGGTTCTTCTTGTTTCAACCTGGGCTCAAACCTGCAGTCTGCACCACAAATCACTGAGCTACAGCAAGTCCCACATTATTTGTGATGGAGAACCAGAAGCTTTCCGAACCACAGAATCAATACAGTATGTAACGATTGATTTAAAATGTCTGTGTTTTTCAGCATTTAAAATAAACTTTGGCGCCATCTTCTGGTTAACCTTTAACATTGCAGTTACATGAAATAAAGAGCAGATTGTTCTGAAACAGACTGGTGTGTAAAACAAAGGTTCGGATTTTGTCTGGAACATGTTGTCAGTTTTCTTTTAAATCTATTGATAATAATGACTTATATTACAATGTGATTATGCCATTATAAAATACTTTGTATAAGCTGTCAAGTAACAACGTACAAATACTTGTGGTTACATTTCTTAAGTAAAAAGTTTTGTTTTGTATGCTTTACTGGAATAAATATTTTTCAACTGACTTTTACTTTTACCCTTTACATTTTCATGCAGTTATCTGCATTTCCTTCTCCTTACATTTTAAAAATAACCTTGTTATTCCCAGCTAGAGTGAATTTAATTGTGGTTGGATGAGACTTACAACACAAATCACATCACACTCTAAAACTAAGAGACCTTGTTGTACCTCATATTACATATGAACAGAAATCTTTTTCAGTGAAAGTGAATAAAATAGCAGAACACATTATAAGCTATGGATCTATTATTCTCTACCTTAAAATCATGGTTAGTTGTGCAGACAGTGGAAATGGGAATTCATAAATCTATTCTGCATTTTTAATGTATTGTTTGTATTGTAATTGTATTGTAATTAATTGTTATTGCTGTGCTAAATGATTTTTAATTTTTTTACTGCATGAAGTAAATGCAGTAAATGCTTAGAGTTGAATTATGCAGCTTTAGTGTATTTAGATGTCATCCATTATAGTCATTTTAGTATAGACTTATTTGCATTAAATGATTATGTTTTATGTTTATTAAAGTAAATGTTAAATATTTGTTGGCTTATAGTTTTCAGTGTTATATTTATATCTACAGTTTATTATTGTATGTGTAGCACTTTGGACAATGACACTATAATAACATGATATATTTTCAATGCACACTTCTTTTTACATGTTTACATCTGTAGTCCCTCCAGAAAATAAACACTCAGCATGTAAAACAAGAGAAGTGACATTTTGGATCAATTTCACCACAGTTTTGTTTACACTTTAGAGTATCTGAGAGAAAAATAAACTGTTCTGGTTGCCATGACCCAATAATGTCTTGTTGTATCAGTGTCAACGTAGTTAGAGGGTCAGAAAAACAAGGTTTGGATGACACAATAATCACACATAAATAGGTCTTGGACCCTGTATAACTTTGTGATTTTTGGGAGTGAAGATTGTTGAGCTGATGTGCCAGTTCCAATAAAGCCTTGATTTGCTGTCACCTTGGAGTTGAGTCTTTTATCTTTGTTTTTTCTTAATAGTTAAAGTTTCAATAAAGAATGCCACTTTGTAATTAACCCACACTAAAACCACATTATGTAAAAACTGACACAAATGTAGTAAAAGTCTTCAAAGCTTTTTGTAATACTTGCAGCCACATTATGTAATAACATTATTACATCTTGCGGAGATTATTACAAAATGCAGTGGTTGCTCTTGTTTAGAAATGATAATGTTATATTTTAATAAACCATCACAGACCAGCTCAAGATCGTGGATACAATCGACCGAAATGAGTTTCCTCCGCAGGGTGTCTGGGCTCTCCCTTAGAGATAGGGTGAGAAGCTCGGTCATCTGGGAGGGACTCAGAGTAGAGCCGCTGCTCC
>JARVJO010031078.1:0-10372 GCA_031762555.1 Cynodonichthys magdalenae | reverse complement strand
AGCACATAACAACAAGCAACACTTTTCCTTTCAGTTCTCACAGTCACATTTTTAGGATGACTGCAGTGAGTTACCGTAGCAACTATACTATACTATAATGACCTGCTTGCTCCCCTGTTGATTAGATTTGTTAGGAGCCAAGGAAATGCCATCAGACTTTAAGGTTGGATTGAGATAAATTAATTTCAAATCACTTTAATCCATTTTTATTCACAGTGTTCAAGCAGCTGCAAAAGGAGTCAGAGTTCCAGAGAAAAGAATGGTTCAGAAAGCAAGGTATGAAACATGATTAACTAAAATATCTTTGTCTTTGACTGACTGGTCTATCTTTATAAAACATGTCAGCAAAGCAACAAAGAACAGCAGAAATGTGACTTACTGTATATCTGGGCTAGAACAAGCCAATGTGTTTTATTTTTGTGTAAAATTTCCTTTTATATTCAACTAAAAAGAAAACTGAGCTCTACGTGTGTTTTCCAGGTCCTCACTTTATTGAAGGTTTGTGTTATGAGGTCACTCCAGAGTGCTGTGTGATACTCAAATGCAAGGTGAGACATTTTTTAAAGGCTGTTTCACTCTGAATGGGTTTCTGAGTGTCTTAAATCTGAAACGCCGCCCACCCTCCACCCCCTCCCCTGCTGCTGCACCTCAGGTCGGCAACATCAAGAAAGAGACTTCAGCTCATTGGTCCAAAGACGGACATGAAGTCAAGGCGGACGAACATCTCGGCTTCACAGAGGGAGTTCTGAAACTGGAGATAGCCCAGGTGAGACAAGTACAGCATAATTTATTTATTCGTGTTTGTACTTATGGTGCTTTAAATATAGGATTATACTCTTAAAATATTTGGTTTCATGTTTGCGGGCATTTTTTTATCCCACTTCTTAAAAAAAAAAGAAACAGTTATATTTAAGCATTTAGAGTTTTTTTTGTTTTGTTTTTGTTGTGGTGTTTTTTTTTTGTTTCAAAATATATTTCCTAAATGGTTTTGTCAACTTCGAACTAATACATTATTACTTAACTGTAGAGTCTAATTATACAAATCTCTTTTCTCTTCTTTCTTTTGTACCCCATGCAAAACACTTTTTGTAAATTATGTTTTGCAGTTTTTCTTCTAATTAGGTACAAATCAAGCTTCAAGAAGCTAAGATAATGTTTGTATAAATCTGACTTTGCTGCTCTCCTCATCAGATTTCCAAGAAGGATGCTGGTGTTTATGAGGTTGTTCTGAAGGATGACAGAGGAAAGGACACGTCCACGTTGAATCTGACAGATCAGGGTAACTTTCCCAAAACCAGTCAATATATCTAACATGAAAGTCACTTTTTATTGACTTTATTTTCCTTTTTTCAGGCTTCAAAGACTTGATGAATGAAGTTTTCAGTTTTATTGGTAGGAAAAAGCACGTAATCTACGGATAATGGACTTTTTTATGATCAATATATTTATTTAAATGATCATTTTGTGGCTGTTTTCTAGCCAATTCTTCCACACCACTGAAGATCACGAGCACAGATGAAGGAATTCGACTCTACACCTTCGTCAGCTACTACAACGATTTACTCCAAGTCACATGGCACTACAAGTGGGTTTACTGTTTACAACTCCTACCAATGTTTTATTTTTACAGATAAAGCTTGTGAAAACTGCAGGAACAAGCTTTGTGTTTGCATGATTATTTGTTTTTGGCCTACCCTGGATGAGTTTTGTGTATCTTTTCTCTGACAGGGATTCTGCCATCGCCTTCTCTGACCGCATAAAGAGCGGTGTGGTCGGAGAACAGCTGTGGCTTCAGATCACTGATCCCACAGAAAAAGACATGGGCAAATACGCCATCGAGTTCAATGATGGAAAGGGCGGCCTCAGGAGAACTGTGGAGCTCTCTGGACAAGGTGAGAACAGTTTTCATGTTGGCTTTTAATGGTTTTAACAAAGTGAGTTCTGCAGAATGAAAGACTTTTTGTAGGTTTTGCAGATATTTGAAGCGTTTTCCCATTTAGGTTTCTCCCACCAGCTGTTTTACAGTCGTCCAGGGCCAAAACAAAACGTTTTCTTCCCCACTAAACCAGACAAAATGTCTTCAAATGTCTTTTCTCTTTCAGCTTTTGATGATGCCTTCGCAGAATTCCAGAGACTCAAGTAAGTTACAGCTAAACACAGTTGTAAAACTGTTACCAAATAGATTTACAGCCACTGACCGCTTTATAAGGTGCACATGTTCAGCAGCTCATTGAAAGCAGTCATTTGTCTTAAACTCAACTGGTTTAGTTACTTAGACATGGTCTGTAGAATTTTTAAAGCTAAAATTAAACAGAAAAAAAGAAGATGAGATGGTTTAAGTGACTCTAAATGTGATTTTAATATTGTGAGCTGATTGAACGGTTGTTGTGTTGCAGAATCAAACAGTGGTTTTTAGATACAAACATTTCTTACAGGAAGTGTGCAGATATTTTAAAGTGTGATTCTGTAAAAGAGTATCAGTATCTTACCTGTTGTAGATGGCTCTTTGAATGTGTCTTTGCCTTCTTAAAACAACTTAAACTCCTTAAAAATTGTCTGGTTGATGCAGCGTGATCATTCTACATACTTAGCTCACAACATCGATAAATGTATTTATTTAAAGAAAATAAATGTGAAACTTTTACCACAGATTAAGCCTTTACTTTCATGTTTGATCATTTTTTGACCATCTTTGATTTGTTTTTTTTTTCTTCTTCTTCTTTTTTGTATCCTCAGAGCTGCAGCTGTGGCAGAGAGGAGTAAGTGAAAATGTAGTTAAACGTGATCATTAGTGTCTGAACAAATGGGGGCGTTTAACATTTTTGGATTTCCCTGTTCCCTGACTGATGAGGGGTAAATATCTTCAAGAACCAAGACAGGAAATACAACTGTCTTCTGTTCAGGAATTTGGAATAAGTTACACTGACTTTGTTTAATAATAATATGGTTGAGTTGATTTTAGGTGGATATAACTTTTGAATTAACCTTTAAGCAGTTTATTAGCATTCAATGAAAGATAGTTCAGACATACTGAGCTGGGGTTCACTGGTTGCTTCACTCTTGTACACAACTAAACATGCAGATCAAACAGTTCTTCCTTTTTGTATAACTTGTATAAATTTGTTTAATACCTGTTTTTATTGAAATTTACTTAGTTTTTTTCATTTTATTATAAGATCGTGCTCGAGTAGCAGGAGGTCTGCCTGACGTGGTCACTATACAAGAGGGCAAGGTAAACAGTTTCTTATAAAATGATATAAACCACTCAGTGATATAGTTTCTTGTTACCAAATAAGACTCTTCTGCCTTCTTTAAATGTGATTAAATAAATTAACGTTGTGAAAATAACTGCACTTCATTCTGTTCCCCAAGGCTCTCAATCTTACCTGCAACATTTCGGGCAACCCGATGCCAGAGGTCACCTGGCTGAAGAACGACCGGGAGATCACATCCGACGAGCACTGCATCCTGAAGTTCGAATCGGGCAAGTTCGCCAGCTTTACCATCACGGGCGTGAACACATCGGACTCTGGCAAGTACAGCATCCTGGTGAAGAACAAGTACGGCACAGAGAGCGGAGACTTCACCGTAAGTGTGTTCATCCCCGAAGAGGCAGGCGGCAAGAAAAAATAAGAGCGGTCCATGTCTTATCGCAAATATCTGTAAATGGCACATACTGGGAACGGTTAAAAAGATACAAAAGTAATAATAAAAGGGCTTGAGAATGTGTTAGATGTTTTGTGTAGAGTCGAAACAAAACCAAAAGAGGTGCTGAAACTCAACCCAAATCTTTTAGATGTTCAGAAATACATTAATTGTATTTGGTCCAATACTTACGAACCTATTGAACATAAAAAAGGTCAACTCCAAATATAAATGGTGCAATTTTTGTCTGTGCAAACGTGTGGCATGCAGAAGCACAGGAGGATTAAATTATACTTGGGAAAGAAAAAGCTGAAGGTGATTGTTAGTATTGTGTGTTCAGATCCAAGGCTAAGCTTCAGAATAAGTTAGTGTAGAATGTTAGAAACACAAATGTTTTATACATTTGCTACATATTTTGTGGACTTCACAGCTGTTTTGAATTATCAGTAACAGCTTCTTTAATATCACTGAAAACTGAACTGAACTGAACTGCTGACTTCTTCATGGCACAACATAGCGTCATGTTGATTATCGTCACTATTTTGAGCAGATATTACAAACAAACTCTGACTTTCATTCATTAGTCCCTGCTGAGCTTCAGGCTGTTTTGGAAACAAACAAAATTAGTAGCAAATGTATTAAATTATCTGTAACTTCATCTGATTTTATGTCTGAGATTGTTTTGTTTTCACTGTCACTTTAAATGTGATCATGACATCACTTTGTCTCCCTGCCTCTAGTGAAAACTGTCTGCACATTACTTTATATGTTTTTTCCACTGTCGTCATGACAACCCCTTCACCACCCATCATTAATGATTACCTTCTGTTCAGTGAAACTGATGCCACTTTAATGAAGACTGTGAGTCACTGTTAGAACCAACATTAGTGATTGTTGTTTCACTTCCTGTTTCCTGATGAGACTAATAAAAATCAGCATGTACCTCCCCACTTCCTGGTCCCAATTCTTCTTCTTTATGAGTTGTCTCACTTTGTTTTCAGTCACCACCTTTCACCTCTCTCTATCCACTTTTTCATTTCAGTTCACTTTGTTCTTTCCTGGTTGTGTAGAGCTGGACAGCCTGAGGATCTAGATCCAGCTTGAAAACATCCACTCCACCGTAACCCTGATTCAGATGTTCATTTTAGTAGGTGGGCTTGATTGATGATGCTCCAATCTTCCCTACAGAAGAGCTAACAGAGCAACAAAATCAAGGTCACAAGAACTAAAGCTCAAAAAATCATTAACATTTTCACAAAATAAAAATTAAACATGTTCACAAAGCTACACAAGCACCAACAAAAGTACCTTTTTATTAATGATTCACATCTCATATGAGTGACATATTAGGATAATGATGCCTGATTTGTTGGGTACTCAGGTAGGTCAATAATGCTGGTGGTGGTAATGATGGCAATAACAGAACATTGAAATTAAAGGAACATTTTGATGATAATGACTCTTAAAACAATGTTGGCTTATCTTTTTTGTTTCCATTGTAAATCATTTTCTCAGGATTGAACACAAGCAAATATAAAATTATTACAGCAAATGTTTGTATTTTCATATATTATTTTTCACCTCTCATTCTAAAAAGTTCTTCAAACTAGGGCTGGATGATGTTGGAAAAATAAATGACGTTGCAGTTTTTTCCAACCCTGCGATTTATATTGTAATATGAAAATATACAGGAATTTTCAACAAATGACTAGAATAACACTTTTAGTTCTGCTGCCATCTTGTTGATGATGAACCTGCACTGATTTTGCCTCTATTTTTGTGCACATTACACGTGTTTTTAGTCTATATTTGAAAGTTATTCTTATTGTCTTTTATTGCTTGCTTTTATTGAGATGGGACTGGAGAACATGTTTCCTTCTATCATGTGCAAACTTGAATTGCATTTTATTACCTAGCTTGTCCAGTTCTCTCCATATGTGTTCATCTGCTTCGTTTTATTCAAGATGCTCGTAATTTTCCTCCACAGTTACAAAATTCATTGAGAACACTTCTCTGAAAAACTTAGCCAATATTGTCCCAGAAGTTTTACAGCAAAATGAAAGTTTTAGCTTTTTTGACATGAAGCTGCAGCCTTCTTCTGGCGTAAGCAAATCGTCAAAATAAGAGCCGTAACATTTGACAGTGGTTTAGTCCCTATGACATATTCATTTAATTCGCCTCCTACATCACAGGACTACTGTACACAAGTACATTGCGATAAAGATACAAAATTATTGTGCAGCTGTAAGTCAAACTACATTTGCTTCTTAGTGATATAAAACTCTTGGTTCATATCATACAATACATTCTGTTTTGCAACACATATTTCACGTGGAAAAGTGGACCAGCAAACCGCAGATCAGCATGACCTTCTGAGGTTTATGAAAGAGTGTTTATTATAACGTTTTTGAGATCATATTTGTGAAACAGCAAAAAATCTAAACTAAAAGTAGACATTAGATTGACCCACATGAGATTTTTTTTAATTCTTAAAGTTGAGTTTTTTGTGACTGCTCTCTGCCGGCAGGTAAGATACAGACTGCTAACAATAACTTCACAAAATCCCACTTTGGTATTCTCAAATCCCTTTAGCTGTTAAGCAGTCACATTCTAATAAACTTACAAAGTTTATGAATGTGAAAAGTACAATGAAGCCACAGCTTTAAAATGAATTTTAGTAGAAAAGTACAGTACCGTAAAGCTTTTGAAAATTTCCTCTTAAGGTGTAGTAATTATTAGCTCTGGCATGCCTCCTGGGTAAGTAATGAAGATCTCTTTATGATTGATGGTGATTTATTTAGACTGTAGTGTTTTAAAACAAGATTTCTTATTTTATTTTGTTTTCTCTCAGCTTGAGGTCACGGAGGGAACACCTGACTTGGGGGTGACTTCTTATTGGACAGATGCAGAAGGAAATGTGGTTTTTGGTTCAAACACACCAAAAGAAAAGATGAAAACCACCACCACTGGGACGAAAACACAGAAACAAAACAGTGAGAAGATTTAAATCAAATGCATATGTGGACATTTCCAATGTTACTTAACTCATTATAAAATGTTTTTTTGCAGAATCTACAGCTACATCTCCTGCTACAAAAGTGGAAGCAAAAAAGGAAGCATCAAAGGAGAGCTGAATAGGAAGGAAACAACAGAAAATGCTACTGCAGAGTCAAAAGCGGCAGATTCAGAAGCACCAAAGGATGCAAAAGAAGACTTGGGTGACTCCTGGTTTCTCAGATACCCACAAACAGCCTGAGACAGAAAAAAAACCACAACATGAAATCACTAAATTAATTCTCAGAAAATATTTTTTATTATCCTATGTTTGATGTGAGTTTTTGAACATAGAAACTGCGTTTGTTCATCAACAACAATAATCAAACATATTCCAAAAGAATACTACTGACAAGGTTATAACCATCTACGTATCAAGATCTGAACTTTTCTGAGTGTGTTTTCCACCTTTTATTCCTGAATAAACAATCTGTTTTATTATTTTCATTTTGTGTGTTTTTTGTGTGTTTTGTGACAATTAAAAAAATGTGCAAGTGACGCAGATTTAAAGCAGTACAGCACTATCACACTGATGGGAAGAATAAAAAATCTGCACCAAATTCTTGGGTTGAAACAGGGCGGAACTAATGTTAGTCAGCAAGTGAACCAGTCGTAAAAGATGATAGCTTACTATTTTTTTGTTACATTTATCAGGCAAACCATCGTTCTGAGTTAGAGTAAATGAAAACTTATCCTTTCTATATTATGTCATTTAAGCTAATTTTAATTACAGTGGCAAAGCAAAAAAAATCTTTTTAGTAATGAGGAAACCTGCCTTCCTGGTGTTTCTTTTTGAGGAAGTGAAAATAATCACTTCTCTCTTCAGAATCTATAGATGAGTTTTTTCCTACAGACATTCAATAGCCTGGTAGCACAGTTGCTTTTGGCTTTTCTTTTCTTTTTTTATTTCTTTTCTTTTCTTTTTTACCAATATAGTTTTCCTTACTGATCCAACAACAAATCCCTGAAATTTCTCTCCGGAAAGCTGTTGCTCAGTGGCTGTCTGTGACCTCTGACCTCAGACCAGAGAAAACATAAAGCTACTTGGCGCTCTGAATGTTACTGTAAGGCAAAACAATTGGAAATGTTCAGATATAAAATATCACTTTAAAAAAATACAGTAGTTTAAGACAAATAGTTAGAACTGATAATATGTGAACTTACCCTTTTGTTGTTCTTGTTATATAAAAACATATAGTCTATTCATACTACTTATGGTCTGGATTATGTAATTATGTAATAATTAGCTGTAATGCATTACAACTTTAATATTCCAAGTTACAAAAATTAAATGAAAAATCATAAAATAAAATTTTTTAAGAGACTTTCTTGATATTTTGTGATTGCAGAGCAGAAAAACACCGTCGATCGTTATAAAAATGTAGAATTTAGTTCTCATAATTAACTCCATCACCTGTTCTCCTGCGTCGCTGTAACGTGCGGCCTCATTGGAGCAACTGGGTCACGTGGTGTGCTCTGCTTCACTCACCAGCCATAGCAGCAGCATCAATCGGCCGGCGGAAGAACACAGAGGGACGCACGGAGTGTCTGCCTGAACCTCTACTCTCCTGCAGGTAGAAACAACTAGTCTATTCTCTTTACCTCCAAAGCACGGTCTCTTAACACTTCGAGGAGTTAAAACCAATCATATTTTATATTTATATCGCAGTTTTATGCGCCTTCGCAGAACTTAACTGTGTCTAAAGAGTTATTTAACGGCAACATTTGAAGTCATGAGCCTACTTCAAACGGACCGCGAACTTGTCATCTTCTTAGAAATGTGTTACCTATTTCGGTACAAATATTTGTTACATTTACACCGTTTCTCATACCTGTTAAGTCATTTTAACCTTCAATACGCCATGTAAACACTTACTGGTTTGTTGTTAAAATTACTTTACAGAACTTGGACACATAATAAAAATTTTGCATACTTTTGTAATCCAGAGGCGCTTATGTTCCTCCTAAAATTATTTTGGTAACATTATATGGTAAAGATAGACCACTTTTTCCTCATATTTTGCTTACTCACAAGTGTTTTTTTCCCAGAAATCATATGAATCATACATTTAAAGCACCGTGCCAGTTAGCTAAATAAAAAATGCAATTGTGAATTAACTGTTAAGTTCGGTTTCCATGTTACATTTTTAAAATGTAATCTATAGCCTTCAAAATGTAAGAACGTGTAATTTGTACCTGCTTTATTTACGTTTAATATTTTATTTAAATAATTGGATCATTACTTTTAAAAATAAACAATATCAACAATTATGACACTGAAAGAATATTTGGTTGTTACACTGTACCTCATGACACCTGCCGTTTGGTTGCAAACATTCAGAATTCATTGAGGCTGCAACAGAATAAGACGTAAACCACTCGGGGACATCATCATCAGTTCACATCACCAGTGTGTTTCAAGAAATAGTACTCAACACCGTGTCTTCAAATGTTCTGTGAAATGATAAGGAAATAAACAGGGGTGTTATTAGGCACCCCCACCCCCCTCCTATTTCTTTTAAAAAAGAAAATGGTCAATACTTTTGTTATTTTGACTTTTATTTTAGGTCGTAGTTTATGGAGTTTGATTGACATGGTTAACATGACATTAATGTCTTTCTTATTTCATGTATGTATTTTTTTTGAAAACTTTACTATTTACTTCAAAGCCTCTTTTTAAAAAAAAAAATGACATTAAATTATTCTACAGTACAGTGAAGCCATATATAAATGATAAACTAAATCAAAAATTGTAATTACATTTCTCAAGAGCTGATAGTTGAAAGCAAAACTCAAAGACCACAACATTGAATCACGTGGGAAACCTGCACATAGTGAAGGGGAAGAACGTAAAGAGAAAGCTATTTGTTCTAATCTTGTAAACAGGATTAACACGTCTTAAAAGTTAGTGATGTCACCCCATTGAGAGAGAGTGAGAGAGAGAGAGAGAGAGAGAGAGAGAGAGAGAGAGAGAGAGAGAGAGAGAGAGAGAGGGGTGTAGATTAGAACTAGTTGTGCTGGATTTGTTAATAAAGTACAGGCTATTTTGTGTTTTAACCAAAATATGTTCCAGAAAACAATGTATTAATCTGGACGGGCGTACTGTAGGAAATGTGACGAAAACCCTGTAAATCATGGTTTTAAAACAAACAGACTTTTACCCATGAGGTGTCACTGAATATTGCTGAATTGTCAGTGGACTTTGATATTTAATGAGTTGCTTTGTGATGTTTTGTTAGCAGTTTTAAACATTTTCATTTATTTTTTATATGCTGCATTCTTTTGATATATCACTAATATTACAAGTGTTTAATCAGTTCATAATAATTATAAGTAGTGCTGTCCTAAACGATTATTTTTCTCTCGATTAATCTAACGATTATTTTTACGATTATTCGATTAATCTAATAACTAATTTTATTGATTCATTAACGATTAGTTTTTGTTGGCTGAGTACTATAAAGACTAATTTATAAAAAATAAATATCAAAATCTTTTCTAATTGAAATTCCTGTATTTTGTTTTTTTTTACATGAAATGTCCAAAAAATAATAAATAAAGATTCAAACAGCAAAGTAAAACAGTTCCAAAGAAGACTCTCCAGTGACCAGAAAGTTAAATTAAATAATTCAAGAAAAATAAATGTAGTGAAATGGGTATTAAAGCAGTTTGG
>JARVJO010031077.1:0-10372 GCA_031762555.1 Cynodonichthys magdalenae | reverse complement strand
CCGTCTCAGGAATAAAATATTAGAAGGTTAATAATGTATGTACATACATGCAGAACAAAGACAGTAAGTTGGGGAGAGTTGCAGCTTAGGACTGTATCATAAATAATATAATAACCAAACTTGTTATAAGTTTTCATACAAGTTGTTTTGTTGAATTATTTTGTCTTTATGTTTTTAATGTATTCTCTCATATATTTTTAGCTTCGTTTGGTCATGTTGCTAATATCTTCCTGTTTGTTCAGTTAATCTGTATTTTAGTCAACTGTACCTATTATTTAATTTTTCAATGACTACACCTTTGCATTCTGTGCAGATTTACTTCCTTTTAAACACCTGTTTTATTCTGTTGATTTGATCACTTCTTTTGGTCTTAGACTGTTCTTGTAATTATGTTTCTTGACTTGATACCAGCTTTTAGTCTGTGCCTGTATTTCTGTATTTTCTGCTTGGAAAACATTTTCTTTTCAACAAAAAGCAAACAAATTAGGCATATTTGACTTTTCACTCAGTCTTACCGTATCACATTTTTCTTAAAAAAATTTTTTTAAGTTGTGTTTGTTCAAAAAGTTATTTATAACAGATGTGATAATCATTGTTCACAAACTCTTTACAGAACCCTGTACTACCCTTTAATTCAATTTCCAGCTAAATACGGCCACAGTGTGCTGTTCTTGTGTTACAGCTTTGATGTGTTCACCCCTTGATGTTTACTGTGTGACCTTTGACCCAAAAAATCAAATTCAGATTTGAAGGAAATCCTCACAGAAATATGTTTTTATTTTAAATTCCCAACTTATTTCAATTGTTTCAGTTTCGAGTCAAAGGTTCCATAAATTAATGTCTCCCAATTAACAGCCAATTATTTTATCATTTAAAAATGTTGTCGCTTGTGAAGCTTTATTAGCTTTATTAAAGAATACAATTACAAAGCGAAGCAGTTATTACACAACAAAGCTGGTTTTACAGCTCAATAGCATCAATTTGCAAATGTAAACTTGCTGTCACACAGGGAAAAAAAAAAGAAAAACTTTGTTTGTCCCTAAAGGCAAAAGGGAGTTTTGAGTAATTGAAAAAGCTAAAACACACTGAAAGTCACCACAGGGGATATTAAAAAAGAGAGAGAGAAAAAAAACATGGGTCTTCTATTAATTTTAGAGAATATCTTAGCGTCCACACAAGCTCAGGGATACATTTGCAGCCAGGCTGTTGGAGATCTGCACCTAAATGAATGATGGTGTCCTTACTTCTCCTTCAGTTCTAATTTTTGCGTAGAATAAATCTCCATAAACACGTCCCCACCCCCACTTTCCCATCATTTGGGTCGAGCAGTTCCGGAAAACCATTTTTTAAAATTAAAATGCAAAATAACTTTACATGGTAATAAATTGTGGGGAAGGAAATAAAGCTAGGATATGGAAAAAAAACAGTTATAATAACATCAACATGTCACAGAGGAGCAATACACCACATGGATGCCAATATTTTTTATATATCTTAGTCTTTAAACCATCTCAGATGCAGAGTTTAGAGTTACATGGAGGAAGGTAAAGCTGACTGTGCTTTCTTCCGTGACAAAACAAACCACATTGATGCAGAACTATGTTTTAGAGCTGTTAAAGATTATACGGTTAGTCTTAAATGGAACATTTTTCATTATCTGTGCTGGTATGGGCAGATTCAATTCTTTTTTTAGGGCTACAGTTTAACAGCAATCTACAATTCATTTATGTCTTATGCTTTTATATGGTTTTCCCTGTGGGTTTTTGGTTTTAAGTTTGCTTCAGTGTGTTTGGTTTGAAGCTGAATTCATTTTCAACCATTTGTGACTTAGTCTCACTTTATGTGCATAACAATAAAAAAATGTGATGTCCTCGAGGTGAACATCTTGAGAACATGACAGTTCTTGATGCAAGTCGTCCAGAATTTAATGATGTAATTTTATCTGCATGTACTACCTTCTGCAGTGGTGCAAAACTTGTACCATCAGGTTTTTTTTTTTTAATATTCAACATGAAATAAAAAAAATATATACATACTGATTGTGATAAATGATGATGGTAGCCTTTGTGGAGAAATTAATTTAGTTTACATCAACATGAACTACATGTTAATATTAGCCTGAGGTGTTGGAGATGCTGATTAACCTTGAGCAAAGGACATTCTGTTATTTTTGGGGTTTGATCTACTTGAAAAAAATATGAAAACAACCCAGAAGGATTACAGCTCCTCTCCATGCTTACAGTTTAATACACATATAATCACTCAAGGAGACAGGATAAACAACTTTGAGGTGGTTTTAGTGACACTGACAAGGAATTTTTATGATCCAGGTTTAAAAATAAAATAGGAGTTGTCTTTGTAAAAACTATGATTATAGGGATTTGTCTTAGAATAAACAGGCTTACGACAAACAGCTGTGAGACATTATTTAGTCATTATTTGAGCAAATGGCGATCCTTTCAAAACTTTTTCTTTCAAGAAATCTGTGCTTAAACAATCACTTTGGTAAAAGGTTCTTTTGTAAAACGGAAGATACAGTCATTTTTTTGTTTGCAAATGCAACGAAAACAACTGTGCAGATTTTCCTATTAAAACTTGGGCCACAGCAGCAACTTTTAGCAGCGCTTTTTTAAGTAATAAACTGGGTGAGCGACTGTACTGTGGAATAAAGTTTACAATAGCACAAACTAATGCAGCATCTTCTACCATAGGCTATGTGGAAATCAATGCAAATCACTGTGTCTAACTATATTAAAAGACACTGGTCAGCAAAGTGAATCCAATATGTACTTCTATTAACTTTTGTCAAGTTGATTTTATATGGTCACCACAGCTAATTTACCTCTGAAAATACAAAAATGTCTACAACTTAGCCAGTTAGACAACAGTTAAGCCAAACTTTGGTAATACTTAAAGGTCAAGAAAATAAAATTTGACTTACCTTGAAATCTGCCTTTTTCCTTTCCGCTGCTCACTTTTTACATTTCCTGAAACCTGAAAAGTCCTGATTTAATTAGTCACAGCTGCAGCTATACATTTCATCAATCTTACCTCTATAGCTTCTGAGCTAACCTCACGTCTGGCATTGCTGAGTTACGTTTGAGTCTCTCTGTGTTATTCCCCTACAATAGGAATCAGCCCCTGCCTGTCACAAATAATTGTACGAAGGTCACATACTGATTTTATGAGTTACAGGCTGCAAACATCATAAACTGAAGTATCTAATTACAGCACACTTTTTTCCCCTAATATTGCACTGATGTTTAGAAATCCTCACATTGCTTAACTTTTATACCTCAATCCATACAGAGAATTCTACACACACAAAAAAAAACTCTAATTCTGCAAGATGCTTGGTTCTTATTGAAAAAACTATCTATTCTGGCTTCTTTTTAAAGCAATCATCTTGCTGCATTTGGCACAGCAGCAATATAGAAAATTGCCCCCAGGTAGATGAGGAACGAAATGTTAAAGAGGTGCATTAACAGTCAGCGGTAAAAAGCAAATCTAAATTTCATCTTGCAACTCTTCAAAAACATGGCCTATGGGGGATCTGTAGATAAGATATGCCAAACTTTGAAACATATTTATTGATCTCTTTAGATACTGGGGAAAATGATGTAGCCAACACAATATCTGACTCTGTTTCTCATCTTCTTCTTTTTGCGTTTCTTTTTGTCAGACATGCTTTTGCCTGTTGGACAAGATAAACATCTGATGAAACATGTTTCAATAAACTGGATAAGTCTACAAGAGTGACTAATACCAGTAAACAAGCACTGAAATACACATTTTGAACAACTGTGCGAGTTGAATGTCTGTGTTTGACATCAAATTCAGCTGGAGTCATAGAAGTAATGCTGATCTCTTTATGTGATACAGGCAGTAATTTTACCAAACAGTGACAACGACAGACACACTGTAGTAATTTTTTTGAGTGCCAATTTAATGTCTAGTGGGAGAAAGCACAATTTTGTCTCTCAGCTGGAGAGTCAATTGTGAGGCAGGTGGGCAGAAGAATTATTTTACCATTAAGTCAGGAGCTTCTGTTATAATTTATTTATTTATTTATTTACGATTATTTAACCAGACAAGTCCTGTTGAGATCTCAGATCACTTTTTCAAGGCAGGTCTAGGCCTCATAAACAAAATGGCACGTCTTTGACTAAGCCAATCTTGCCCAATCTTCCTCTGACCTAACCTGCTAAACATTTTCTTGTAATTATAATCTTTACAATGTTCACCTGTGATGTTACCTACAGAACCGCTTCCAAAACACGTCCACAAACTGGACACTCTTTGCCAGGGAACCATTCGGTTTTAGCTACCTTAAGCACCAATCACTGCACTCTGTATTCCTAGGTGAACGGGCCCCCTCTTTTACTCCCACAGACAAACAAACTGGTTTCTGTTGATCTTTAAAACTCTAGCTGTTAAAAAAAATCTATAACAACATACTCTCCACTCCAGCTGCGACACTAACTGTATCATCTATTTTATATCATCTATATCTAAAACATGCACCTCCTGTGGCCATTCATCATTTCAATTTTCTGCTGCTGATTGGAATCACCTTTACTTCTTTTGTCCCATTTTCACAGTTTAAAACCTCAATGAGAGCATTACTTGATGAATGCTGCATATGTTTTTATCAATTTCTACTTCAATCTCTGTTGTTACGTGGGTGGGTGATACTTGGAATTTTGGTATCAGTCCAGTACCAAGTATATACAAAGCTAGCATTGCTGATTCTGATGCTGATACTGAAACTTGTCACGTTCATTGAATAGTTTTGTGGTGACAGTGGCTCAAGAGGAAGGGAGTTTGTCCTGTAACTGGAGGGTTGCCGGTTCAAACCCTCGCTCTGTCCGTTTCAGTTGCTTCGTCTTTGGGCAAGACACATGCCTGCTGGCGCTGGTGCATGGCAGCCTTGCTTCTGCCCGAGGGCAGCTGTGGCTACAATGTAGTTTACCATCATCAGTCACTTTATTTTTCACTTTGTTTGTTAAAAATACAGTCAGTAGTGCAAATAAAGTGTAAACAAAAGAATCAATCTCATCAAGCTAGTATCGATTTGATACCAACATCCGTTTTAGTATTGATTGCATCAATACTTAGATCGATACACACACCACTAGTTGTTACTCTCTTTTCCATGAGCCTTGTCCGAGCTCTTTGTCATCCTTTCACATGGTCTGTACAACTTGATGTCTGATTTTCAGCTGTTTATATGTTTTCCATCTGGTGTTCTCCTGCTCCTATGTTTGCTGCCTCTTGGTCCGGTCGTCATTGCAAATGAGAATTTGTTCTCAATTGACTAAACTGGTTAAATATAGGTCAAATAAATAAATAACCATTAGCCTAGCCTGGCCGAAGACTTTTACCTCTTTCTGAACACTGTGCTTTATGATTGATGTCACGGCTGACGAAGTACTAACCTTTGAAACAGAACAACACATTAAAGTTGACTGGACTATGTCTTTAAGGTGCAGTGCACAATAAAGTTCTCTGACCTCTACATGAGGGCTTTTCTGTGCTTTAGTTCCAACATACAGCACAATTTTAGTTTGCTCACTGACTATGTTCTTGATATTCAGCTATCCATTGCTCAGACATTTTACCCTTTTTTTAGCACAAAAACATTCTGTTAAATACAAATTGGTATCTATCCTTTTCTTTCCTTTGTAGCGATGAAACAAGTTTGATATTACCAAAAACCTAATGGAATTTCATGGAAGCAAACAACTCACTAGTCACAATAACATAAGGCAGCAACTGCAAAGTGTCGCGGGATTGCAGGGAGCAGCAAATGTTAATGAATTTTGTATTAGATGGTAGTCAGTCCTGGTAGCTGTGGTAAATTTGACACACTGAGCTCAACTGAACACGTGTTGTGGTAGCTCATTGTTTTGCAGCACGTATGAAACATGCTTCCAAAGCTCAGAGTCCTGAAAGAGACAGCTGTGTGTGTATGTGAAAAAATTGGCTGTGCATTCCCGTAGACACTGTGACCTAAAGTTAACGTTTATGAATAATTCACAGACTTTAAGTTTACCTTTACATTTATTCAGTTAGCAGATGCAGAGAGTTGCAAATTAGGAATCACAATCAAGCCTTAGACCTGACATATAAATAAGTACAAGTATAAGATTAAAAAATAACAAACTTGTGTTGCTTCTGGGAATTTAAAATGTATAAGCAAAGGAAAACAGCAGAGGTGGGTTTAGTGTTTTGGCTTAAGGCGAAAACACAAACATAGGCACAGCTGCCAACGCTTCCGTAAGGAAAGTAATTTTCGGCTGTGCCAAGAGTTGCTAAAAGACGTTATCACATAATTTGGATTATATGCCACGTGCAGGTGATTATAATAGACACTGTGGGGAGAAAAATTACATACATAAGTTAGTTAGGGTTACATAAGTAGTGACAGAAAGTGAAAAAAATAGATAACACCAACAAAATGTGTGAGGAAACCGTAGTACCTGGAGAAAACCCACGCTATACTACAAAGAGAATATGCATATGGGGGTCCGTGGTCCATTTATTTTCTGGTCATTAATTTTTTATTTTAAAAACAGATATTGAAAAACAAATTACTACTAAAGGATGTTTATTCTATTTTCATTTTATACTTCAAAAATGGCAAAAAATAGTCCATCTTTTTTTTTTTTTTGTGAAACCAAATGTTTAACTCCATTGTCATAGTAACTTAATACTGTCCTGTGGAAATTGCTCCAGCTTCCAGTTCCTCACCATGGTCCTCTTGGAGAAAGACTTCATGTGCTAAAAACATACAGAAAAATGTCATGGCAGTTGAGTTTCCGAAGTTTCTTCAAAAAACCTAATAACAAAAATGGTGTTGATAAAAGTGGTGAAAAAAAACAGTGTGGCAGCAGAGCGCAGATTCAATCTTCAGAACAACATCAAGACAGCCATGAGAAGTTGTCTGTCCGAGGCAAAAGTCTAGAACCTCACGACAATAGCCACTTACTTGAGATGATTGATAATGCACAAGTGGGCACACTATTCAGGTTACAAAGATTTTCAACTATTTTGCCGGGATACAGACGCATAAAGAAATCTCACAATTTAAAAAAAAAACTCAGTTTCAAATTTGTTTTAAGTCTCAGAGCCTGTATGATTGGGAAAAAAAAGAAAAACATTGAATACAATTTTGCCATCTCTCCCCGTACTCATTTCTTTTTTTTTTCATACTCATTTCCCTGCTCCTCTGTGCTGCAGACACTATTATCTCTGCCCAAAGTTCTGTCTTTCCCTGACAGTACCCCTCCCTAATTGTATCGCGTTTGAGTAATAAAGTTTCTTTGTGAAAATTACGGATATTTGAGGATCAAAGTACAGTTAAATGTCCAAAGTGATTGACATGTATGATGACAGACAGTAAAAAAGTCTAGCTCCACACAAAAACAACTTCTGGTCCTGGTTTGAACAGTGGGATGGAACCTGGAACCATCTTGCTGTGAGGCAATAGTGATAACCCCTAAGTTTGTGTTGCCCAAACAAGATTTTCTGCTTGCTAAATATGATAGGAACAAGCAACTTAGCAGAACCATTCTGTGCTGCTGATGATGGTGAAAGCTGAAAAGGGAAAGCAGTGTACAGATGGAGAATTATGGGGTCAGCAGTCATAAAAAACAGCAATTTATGAACTTAACCCTGCCACAGTTCAGACCATATGAAACAAGACAGAGAGTAAACGTGTGAAAGTTAAATGGGGAAAAAGGGATTTAAAATTGTAAAAAGACCCTTGAATTACTTCCAAACCTCTGCTTAAAGGAAAACTTAGGGGCATCAGTTATGTGGAGCCACAAAGGCAAGCTTTAGGTGAATGATAAGCTAAATAAACTGAAAAGTTTGCTAAGAAGCTGTTTTTAACCCAACTGTACCATAACCACTATCAATTACGGTGTTTTATCATTGAGTTTCAAAAGTTGCCCCCTTAACTCTCATTAAAAATACTGCATATGTTACAATACATCAAGCAGAAAACCGGATAAGCCAAGACTACTTTTATAAATGAAATGGGAACACCTGCAACAAAAGTGTGAAAGTATAAGAAAAAAAAAGCAATCAATGCTGTTAATATTTTCCACTTTTCAATTTACTCTCTTAATGAAAAAGGAAATTAAAGTGCTCCATTTTTGATGATAAGTGGTCTGAAATGAAACATGTTTATTGGAACACGAGGGCACCTCACAGTTTATGCCCTCACCTGGTGGGAGAACAGAGCTTGATGCTTTTTAAGGTCTTTTCGACACGCTTTTTACCAACTCTGTACTGAATCCACTTTTTCAAAGACCCCCTGCCAAAACTCGCCAGTCATTTCTTTCACATTACTTTTTGACGTAAATTCAAGTATTACTGTTTAGGTGTCAGTAAAACTAAAATAAGTGGAAAATTGGCAAATTTTTTTCAACTTCATTGGGTTAATACTTTGCCACTTGAATGTGTAATGAAAGAGCTCCTGTGTCTGTGTCTCACATCCCGAATACATTTTCAGCCTCATGAGAACTTTGTTTTATAAACTCAAGACCAACAATGCTCATCGTATATCAGCATTAAAACAAATAGTGCAGATTTCCAAAATGCATATAATAAACACGCAGATTTCATTTAGGAAATAAAGTCATGCAAAAGTTTTAAACTAATTATGTTGAGCAATGGTTGTAGCTTCTTTGAAAAAATCCAATTTTCATTGAGTGAAACAAAAAAGTGTTCTCCATAGAAATTATTATTATTATTTCATCTAATAGACTCTCTAAACTCAAATGGGTATTTAAAAAATGCATATCACAGCAGCGCCAGTGAAAGTTATTGCTATTGTTCTTACGACCTGAGTTAAAAACATCAAATCACTGCTTTACTAAAAACGACAGTAATTGTTCACAGTCTCTAGTCAACATTAGAGAAGACAAGAGAATTGTCTAAGTGCTCATGACATCAGATAATGAAAAAGCATAATTTCATAAGCTCACAAGACCATTAGCAGAGTAGTGCCTTCTTTTGTTATCAAGATGCTTCACAATAAAGAAACTGTGAAATTTCCTTAAGAATGTGGACTTAAGAAGGACCTCAGTGAGATAAGTAAAGGAATGTTTGTGTGGATTGTTAAAAAGAGACTTCTCTGCAGGACATGGAAAGCGCCATAGGCTGACTTGAACCAGTGGTTTTAGACTTAATTGCTGCATCGCATTAGGTAAGTCGAATGAATGTAAACTCAGCCACCCTCTGTACATGCTTTGAAAAGTTACTTTTTCTTGATGAGAAGATCAATTTTAATCTTGTTCATAGAAGCAGAGGTTCTTTCTGGATACATTTTACCCCTGAGTTACAAACAATCACAGCTCTGTGCTAAGGAGAAGATTTGATTTGCTCAATGTCACCAACTGTTCTATTTATGGTAAAGTTAGTGTGCCAAAAGAAAGATTTGCACACTTTGATGTTCCTGTGCAAAAATGCAGGATTAAGAATGAGATTAAACCAGGAGTAGTAAAAGCTAAAAGGCCTTGAAGACACCTGTCAGCTATCAGTTGTGTCTTCTGATGAGCCTTCTGTTTACATACAGTAATCGGTCTACCTTCATACAAGGAGGAAGGTGCTTCTTTGGCTATGCTTTAAAGCTTTATCTCCAAACCTTCATGTGTCCAGTCCTAAAACCACAGTCAAAACTCAAGGCAGCAGAAGTAAAACGACTTTGTTTTGGTTGGTCACATAAAATCACAGTAAAATATGTTGAAGTTTGGGTTTGTAATGAGGCAAAATGTTGAAAGTTTCAAGCGGTGCCGATACGTTTTCAAGGCTCTGTATTTATTTGAACTCCAAAAAAAGTAGTTTTGGTTCCTAAACCTAAATGTTACTTTTGAAGCGGGGCAGGTGTGGTTCAGTGGTGGGACAGTTGTCTTGGGACCAGAAAGTAGCCGATTTAATTCCTTCCCTGAGCATAACACCTAATTTCTAACTGCTCCCTGGCCGCTTACATAGCTGCCCCCTAATCTGCTTGGGTGTATCTCACGTGTGATGGGTCAAATGCAGAGCTCAAATTTTGTCTTTGCATGGAAATATGTATTGATGACAATACAAGGTACATTTACATTTTAATAGTCTATGGTTCTGCCAATTTTGTTTAGGAGAGCTTTTATTTTTATAAGGACCATGCTATTGAACAAGCTGACAATACAGATGATTTTAAGAGGTTGTTCCTCTGAACCTTGGAATGAAATCAACCCTTACATGACCATAACTTGGCCAACAAGTCTTAAATACTTTTTTTCAGTTTGTGTAAATCTACATTTAGACCAGAGGTGGGTAGAGTACTCAAAAACTTTACTCAAGTAAAAGTACTGTTACTTGA
>JARVJO010031076.1:0-10376 GCA_031762555.1 Cynodonichthys magdalenae | reverse complement strand
AGCCACCAGCGCACTGGCGGGCAAAGGCATAACCCACCAGAGGGCAATGCGGCAGGAGGGAAGGGCGCCTGCTGGTAGTGGGCCCCAGATGAGCCAGAAGAAGAGGGAGCAGCCCTAATCCCAGCCTGACAAATATCCAAGCATACACAGACACAATCACACAATCACACCCTCATCCTCACGTCCAGTCATTCAAAGACACACAAAATGTGCTGGACCCTGCTGCTTGCCTCAACATTACTCCAGGGACAGGTAGATGTTAGTCAGTTCCTCGTTGACAGAATCAATGAATTAATGAAATATTGTAAGGTTTAGCTCAGCAATGTTCAGTCAAACACTTGTTTTACTTTACAGTGGAAAGGCTAGGGGTCCTGTTTCCTTAGTTGAGCTTGAGTGAGGATAGGCTGAGAGAAGAACTCATTGACTACCAGATGACAGATAGCAAGCAACTCCCACAAGAAGACAAAATTAACAGATTCTGGGGTCTGGTAGGGAAGGACGTGAAGTTCAGTGAGTTGCCAAGACTAATGAAGGCTTTACTGTGCATTCCTCACAGCAATGCCAGTTCTGAAAGGGTGTTTAGTATGGTGAGAAAGATTGTTACAGAAAATAGGGTGTTATTAGACAACTACACTGTTTGTGCTTTACTCTCATGTAAAATCAACCACTCTGGTCCAGCCCACAAATACACTCCTTCCAAAAAAGTGTTAAAGGATGCAAAGTCTGCAACAAATCTGTATAATTAGTCAGGGAATGCCAGAGAGCCACATGAGTGAACACAAGAAATTAAAAGAAAATGTGTAATGAAAATAAAATGTAAATGCAAATGTTTCACTAACAGACAATCCATATGTATATAAACTGAAAATATGTGAAATAAATGTGCTTCAAGGTTGCTGAAAAAAAAAAAATAGCTGCAACTTGGACACGGAATGGAAATATTTGGATCAAAGTAAAGGAAAAAACACAGGCTAGAATTGTAAAAAAACTTAGAGATTTGGAAGAATTTAAATGAATTAATGAGGGGACAAACCACAAACTTAAATGGCTGAAAGAATTTGGTAAAAATTAATTAACAATATAACAGACAATGGGATATACAGTATATTAAAACATGACAACATATGAAAACTCAGATACTGAGGTTTACAGTTTGGATGATGTAGTCGATTCAGAATTCTTTCCTATATTTATAGACTCTGAATATTATGATGAAGAGCAATTTAAGAATATTAATATAACAAATGGTCTTTCTATTATTCACTTCAATAGTAGAAGTATAAATGCAAATTTATTTAAAATAACAGATTATTTAAAACAGTTGAACAGAACTTTCTCAATAATAGCACTTTCAGAGACGTGGCTTAATGATTCAAACATAGATAATATTCACATTGAAGGGTATGAGTTATACTACAAAAACCAGCAATAAAAGAGGCGGTGGAGTCGCTCTACTTGTTATTAAAGAAATAAAGTGTAAAATTATTAGCAAAATGTCAATGATCATGGATAATATTATGGAAATAATAACAACTGAAATAATAAATAAGAATTCAAAAAATATAATTATAAGTTGTGTATATCGATCACCAGAATCAAACAGAGAGCTATTTACTGAATCATGAACATCCTTGTAGGGAGTTGTAATAAAACAGTCATTTTGTGGGGTGACTTTAATGTTGATCTGGGTAACAAAACAGACTCAAATATTATTGGTACATTTATAAACTCAATGCACAGTTTAAATCTTTATCCACTGATATTAAAACCCACCAGAATCACAACCCACAGTGATACAATAATTGACAACATTTTTACAAATATAACAAATAGAGAAGTGTTGGGTGGTATTTTAACATCTGATGTAAGTGATCACTTACCAGTTTTCATGTTTTATAAACATAATCAATATAGTACAAAAGCAGTTACAATCAAGAAAAAACAATAAACACATCAAAAAAAGCTTTGGATAAATTAAAAGATGATTTGGGAAAACAAAACTGGAGGGATGTGTTTGTTGCTGATGTTAACAAAGCATATATGTTTATGAATAATTTAGAAAATCTGTATGTAAAGAACTGTGTGAAAAACAATTATACAAGGAGAAATACTGTCGACAAGCCATGGATGACAAAAGGATTGAGAAATGCTTGTAAAAAAAAGAATCATTTGTATTCATACTTCTTGAAATTAAGAACAAAAGAATCAGAAGAGAAATATAAGAAATATAAAAACAAGTTAGTGTGGATTATAAAAAAAAACATAAGAAAGAATATTACAGTGATTTTTTAAATAAAAGTAAAAAAGATATGAAGGCAACATGGAGAGTAATGAATAGTGTTTTGAAAATAACTAAGCTAATAACTCAACATCAATGGCTCTGATGGACTTAATTGAACAAATAACAACAGCTGTTAATCAAAAACAATATTGTGTTAGTGTTTTTGTTGATTTAAAGAACGCATTTGATATCATTGACCATAGTATTCTTCTTGAAAAATTGAACAAATATGGCATAAGAGGTCTGGTCCTACAGTGGGTATCAAGTTATTTGACAAACAGGAAACTGTTTGTACAAATAAATTATGTAAGATCTGAATTTTGTAATATTGTATGTGGGGTTTCACAGGGTTCTGTACTTTGACCAAAGTTATTTCTTTTATATTTGAATGATTTGGTAAACGTATCAAGGTTGTTTAAATGTGTTTTATATGCAGATGACACTACATTTTTTTTCTCGGGTAGAAATATAAAACAGATATTGTAGATGATGGAAACAGAATTTGTAAAAGTACAAACTTGGTTTAAACTAAATGAACTATCATTAAATTCAGATAAAACTAAATTTTATGATATTCAGTCATAGAAAACCATTGATTTTCCATTTAGTCGAGGGTGTTGAGATCTGTCGAGTCAGTGAAGTGACGTTTTTGGGAGTCATTATTGACAAAAAATTGACATGGAAACCTCATATAAATTACTTAAGAACAAAAATGGCAAAATCTATTGCAGTACTGCATAGAGTAAAGGAGTTATTTAATGATTTTTTTTTCTTCTTCTACTACTTTCATTTTATTTTATTTGTATTGTTTTGTTGTATGTAATGTGTTTTGTTTTGTTTTTTTAAATGAAATGAATACAATTTAATAAAAAAATAATGAGTTTAGTTTGGCTAATTGCCTACCTGCAGCAGCTCCACTCATTCCCAGCCTCACACACCTGCTACCACACAACAGCGTATGGACATATTACTCATAGAAAGTGTCGTGAAAAACTCCTGCGGCAAGTCTTGCAATATTACCAACTTAATGTATGGACAGAGAGGAAGAGAAAGGGAAAACAGAGAGTGGCCTAAAAATGGCTGGGTTACATGAAATTCACAAAACTCAGAACTCCTCTGAGTTATCTGGTGAATCCAGACATGGCTCTGAGGCTCCCAATAATGACGTGCCTGTGCTCTCAGTAAATAATGCCAAACCACTCCCTCAATTCATCCACCACTGTACAGAGAACGGCAAAGGAAAACAACCAAGAGGCTCCTCCCAACTCACATCTTGACATGTATCTTGACACGTGTCTAGGGTGATTTTGATGCTTGATATCAAGCGTCTGACCTCAAGTGCACAAGAGTCCAACTTGAGTTGGACATGTTTTAATGCACAAAACTCGTTCAGTCTGAACGCAACATTGGGGCACAGGTGTCAAACTCCAGCATGTTTTTTTTTGTTTGTTTGTTTGTTTTCCTGTTCAAACACACCTGATTTGCATAAATTGATGATTTATCAAGTTCTATAGGATTTGAAGAGGTATTTGATTTACTGAATCAGGTGTGTTGAAGCAGAGAAACAAGGAAAACGTGCAGGACAGCAACCCTCAAGAACCTGAGTTTGACATATCGATTCCTTAACATTGCATTCTCATCATTTTTCACTCTTTAAACACCAAATGAAGCCATTTACAGAAAAACAAACATGATTAAATAACAGTTCCTATTGTTTAATATATATATATATTTTGTTGTTGTTGTTGTACAGCATTTTTTTATCTGCATCACAAACAAGCAGGTGCAGAGCAGCTGTAAGGCACACAGCTATATGTGTCACCTTGACATCAAGCTGCCGCTGCCTGTCAGATGATTTGCTTCTCCCAGTGGTCCTCTAAAGGTGGGGGAAATGAAGGTGCCTTTAAGTAATACATAAGTAAATTGTTTTGTGTCATTTGGAAAAATTTGCCTTCTACAAATCATCATATTTTCCTGCCTCAAATAATAACACATTCTCATTAATGTGTGTGTGTACCTGTTTCTACTACAGAGTAAGGACCATTTGCATCATAGTTACTATCAAATTGAGGTCTTTGATGTAAAGGACCCCTTCAATGTCCTCATTTTATTTGCAGCTCTACTGTACTTTACTAGTCAGATTTGGAGGTATAGTGTGAATTAAGTTTTGGTTGAGATTAGGGTTAGCTACAGACCAGAAAGAATTAGTTTTAGGGGAAATGTCTGGGTTAGGCATAAATCCAGTTACAAAAATGAATGAAAGTCAATACAAAGTCCTCAGTTTGATGCAAGTACAAGGATGTGTGTTTGTAGGTGTGTGTGTGTCCTTGTAGAGCTCATATTTTGTGGTGGAAAATAAATCTGCTGTTGCACACGTTCTAACAAATGAGATATTAAATCTTAAAGTGATGATTTTTTTAACAAGATAGTTTGGTTTCTTTTTAAGCAGTGGCAGATAGCGCCCTACACACACACACACACATACACACACTCCTGCACATCCAGCAAATGAAACAGGTAACAGTTGAAAAGGCAGATTTTTACAGCAACACAATATAATGTAACTCAGACGAGTTAAAATGCCTCACATGCAAACATATCAAAACATCAAAATGCAAAAATTACTAAATTAACTTGCCTTGCACATTTAGGGCTTACATTTTTTAGAATTGTAATATGACTGTAATAACACAAGGCAAACTGTTAACTCACCATTAAAGGTGACCTATTATGCAGTTTTTTTATGACAATATATTGTGGGTTTTTTAGTGTCAGCAAACAAGCGTTTTCAAAAACCTGGGGATTGGGATGTCACAATCCCGGTGACCTAGCAACGCCAAGGTGAGCCCAGTCCCTCACCTAGTAACCCAAGTGGAGATTTCTGCCACTTCTTCACAGGACGATCACGTTAGTCCTGCTGTTTTTACAACAGTCATGGAGAACAGAGATGTGTGGCCTAATTTTATTTTTATTTAATTTAACTTTTATTTTTGATGGCAATTTTCTAGTAATATTGACAAAAAAAAGTTGTAGTTTGTGTAAATAGTTTCACAATGGACTACTTTGGAAACTACTAACAGCGCACAGCAGGATATATCCAAGGACTTTCACTGCATGAAAAGTGAGATTTTCGTCCCTGTAAACTGCATGAATCTCACTAATTTGTGGCAATTTTTGGCAGTCATTTGATAAACATTTAATTCCATTATAACAAATAGGGAAAAATACTAAAGGCTGATTAGTTTTTATCAATGTTCAAAAAAAACATATTGTCACACAGAACCATATTATTTATGCTGCAAAGCATTCTGGGTAAATTAAGATGTTTACTAGATGTTCAGTTGCAAGACTGTGAGCTCTTCTCCACCTTGAAGACTAATCTTGGACAATATCGGAACATCAGCCTTTTTAAATAAAACCAGAGAACCCTGACTGACAGAAGAATGTAGAGATGACTCTGTCTGCAACTGAAAATGTGGACGGAGACAACATAGCTGCTGCATGGAACCTTTTAACATTACAACTAAGCTAATATATAGACACACACAGTGATCATGCTAACAAAATAATGTTTTGGTCATGTGAGTATATACTGTATGTTGTCACACTAAATTAAACAGTACTTTTACAATCTTGTTTTTATACTTGAAAAAAATATTTATCAAATAATGTCTAAAGTTACAATTAGTCAGGGTTCCCAATAAATGAATCATAGATACAATTTATGCTATTATACAAACAATATATATACACATCATACTCAGCACTGCTCACTGACAAAATGTATAATTTCAAAATTACTTTATTATTTAATTTCCCTTTGGGATCAATAAAGTTTTTTTGAAATTATAAATGGAGTCAGTGAGCAGTGCTAAGCATGAATCATCTAATCTCTTCAAAATAAAATCACACTATTTTTGACCGACACCAGGCGGTCTCTGAGTCTGCAGGGCCGGGTCGACTGGACCAGAAGTTCTGGCAGAGCTTCTTGTAGAAGGTTTGCAGGAAGGTTTTGCTGGAAAACATTTTTGACTATTATAAATATAAAGCACCACAGTAAATACATCAAAAATATTCAAGCAAAAATAAATTTATAAGCTCACACCATGAAAATCCAGGCTGGCACCTTAAAAGTTACAAACACCGACATGACCCCAGCACTGTGGCAAACAGTCTGTGAAAATAAAGGTGAAATTATTGTAAATTCATAAACTTTTTTTTCTTTCATATAGTGCATATTTTATAATTCTTACCTTTGCAGAGGATCATCCAGGCTTTTATTGGAATCAGAGTTGAGCAGGCAGCTGATGGCCTCCTAAGATGATACAAAAAAAGTAATTTTGTGAACTTACTGTGAACAACATGAATGATGGTGTCATTAGTTTAGAAACGACCCATCTTACCAGAATTTTCAGATTGTTCTGTCGTCTTTTCCTCAAGTCCTTCTGCATGTGAGTATGTGTTGGATTCCAGAGCAACAAGTTTCTCTGAATCACACCATCTTGTCGTTCAGCTCATCGAGATGTTGATGGACCTCAGCTGAAACTTGAGTCAACTGATGAGACAATTTACTGTCAATTAAAAGAGTGTATTATTAGTTTACAACCAGGAAAAACAAAAATATTTGGCATAAAAAGTATGAACTTTACACAGTATAAAAATAATTTACATTAAAGCTTTTAGAACTTCTCTTTTAAAAATAAACTAAGTCCAAAAAGGAAAACAAAATACAGACTGTTTTTTTTTATTCTGCCCCCCAAACTACTCACTTCTTGAGGTCCAGCCAAAAGCAGTTTTTCTATAGTTGCAGACACATTCCCACATCACACTACTGACATTTTCAAGCTTTGGAGTTAAATCTGGAGGTTAGATTCTATCATCAGCCTCTATATCTTTCCTCCATCTTGAATGATGAGATGGAGAAACTTCATGTGTCCCCTCTTTCTCCCCCTGCTCTTCACTACAACATAATGTGGCAGATAAAACTTTTCAGCTGGTCACACACACACATTAAAACAAGACATGGTTTACTGTGGGTCTACTGTGCAAAAGTAACTTATTAAGTTGATTTAAAAAAGTCACTAAATATGCCATGATTGGAGCAAAATGCACACAGTATTTACCAAACTCCAAACACGAATATATTGTACAAATTTAGTGACTTATTACACTGTTCTAAAAGTCACTATAGAAAACAGCCATCCAGTAATACATAAAATTACATATAAAAAGTAAAAACTTGCTTCATTCGAGTCAACCAGAAGTGTCCATCAAACTAACGTTACCTTTCTTTACTTGAAGCTGGTTCTTCAACGTCTCTTTGTGTCTCAAAATCCTCCGTGGTGGTTTTATTACTCTTCTAGACCGTCTTCAAAACATTATTCTTCATATTCTCCACTTTGAAAAAACTCTCTACGGCTGGTAACTTTCCACCAAGCCGAGAAGTTGAAGTTACGGTAACCCCCTTCAACCTGTTTTTATCTTTGGGAGAGTCAAAGTTTTAATTATAAGCTACAGATCTAACCCTCTCTTTCCCTCTGTATTACAAACCATATTTACAAAAAGAACATTTCTTTCAGGAACTATCTTTTCTTTGACACCATGTACAATTTCTTCTCATGTATTAAATTTTTGCATCATGAAATTTTAAGGTAACAATTGGTCTAAAGTAAGACAGAAAATGGTAACAATGCCTCTGTTATTGTTTTAATTTCTAAAGCACAAAGTGATGGTGGATGTGGAGAAAATAAGCTGCTCTGTCATTGTTTCTTAAAATCTCTATTTCATGTCTTCACTGATTCACCAAAAACTGAGCTTTTTTTCTGTTCTCACCAAAAACTGCAAACGCAGATGAAAATTGCTGTTTTCAAAAATATCTAAAGTAGTGTGGACTGGGTCTGAATGTGACCAATTAAAGAATCCCAGCTGGGTTCCCAGCAGCCAAAATGAAAGAAACTTAATCATAAAGAAAATTAAAAGCATCAAAACCTTATTTATTCTAATTAGCAGTTTACGAGCTTCTCCAGCAGTGAATAAAATAAGAAGTGGTGCGTTGCTGATGATTTATAGATTTATCACCTGTTATGTGGGTTTGGACTGTTGTGCACAGATTATTGTGTTTGGCAGAGGGCAAGTGGGTCTTTAATCTTTGGCTTAATGAGACAGCTTCTTAATTTTATAAGTGGTAATAAACCAACAAAATACAATTTAGAATTTTTTCTTTGCAACTTGTCAATTCTCCCTTCATTCTTTTTGAGTTTTTTTCCTTTACAAAACTCTGTCCTTAAATTTTTATTTTCATTAGCAATGATTAATTTTTGGCTGTAATGACAGTGCAGCGATGCACCACCTGTACTGTGACCTCTTCACTTTGCTCACCTCTCCTCCGTTCGACCCTGGGACCTAAACTAATGGAGCAGAAGCATCCTGCAGAGTCACAGAAAACAGAGAGGCTGAGACTGAAGAGGAGACAGAGGAGAGATAAACAGAGAGAGTGTGTAATCTATCTGCTGCTGGACAGGATGCTGCTGCTATAACAACCTTAATCTGACAGCCAAGGCCTGATCCTGATCTGACAGCTCTTGGTAATGTATTGTTGAGGGAACAGATATAAGATTCACACACACACAGGTTTGTTTTTATACCCCTGTGGGGACCATGGATTGACTTCCATTAATTTTTTGGTAACTTTATAGCCTATCCCTGACCATTTACCCTATAATTAACACCCCAGGTACCTACTTGACCCTAAAATTAACCTAAACTCAGTTCACGTTCAATTCATGGGCTGGGTCCTCATGAGCATGTAGCCCAGCTAGGCCACGTGGGCCACATCCTCTCTAGGCTGCTCAAATCTGCTGTGAAATGAGACGGTCTGCCCTTCCCCAGACATCTGCTTTACGTGAGTTTGCATGACCACGCGCTACCCCGTTACCATAGTGATCAGTTTCATATCACTCAAAATGCGTTGGGACGTGTCTTTTTACTGGAATAATATTTAAACAGTTAAAACGTTACATGTGAATAAATTAAAAAACATAAATCGGGTTTAGCTTCAGTATCAGCATTTTTAGTTGCATATTTCTATTTAACATCTTATTGCAGCATAAATTTTATCAGCAAAGTTGTAAAACTTACTTTTAAAAACAGTCTTCGGTCCGTGGTGAATTTCCAAACTACGCCGAACCGTTAAAAGAATAAAAACTCCACTGTCTTCGTTTCTCTGTTTATTTTGCTGCCCTCGCATTGAATCCTGGGATATTCTGGTGAGGATACTCTCATGCATCTTTGGATTTTGAGAGTTTGTCGTCCGCATGAGGAGGAGCCTTCGAGTTGGGACAGAACTTCACGCGGGGTAGTGACGTGTGCAGCCCACAATTGCGCACTTACGAGGACCCTGCCCATGAATTGAGACACCCTTGGTCCAAGACCTAAACCCCCCACCCAAAATTAGCATCCATACTTGTGGGGACCAGGCATTAGTCCCCACAATGCACATTCGGTCCACACGAGGTTGCCTTTTTCTAGAAAAATACACACACAAACTCCTTCATTTCTCTTATTTTTCTGTCTCAGCAGCAAGATTACAGAATTTGTTGGTACTATAGTAAACCTGGATGGTCACTGATATGTTTCTGAACAATGACAGAGGATGTTTATTAGTCTTTTATTCTGTGACTGATAAGGGGAAGCTTTATAGCTGTCTAAAGTTCCATCACTTATGAGACAATTTTTTCTTCAGGTATATAAGTGACAGTAAATTAAAAACTTACTGTTTTGTGATCAGAAACATTACAATTTAGATCTGAGTAAAAAACTAAATATCTTGGGTTAAAAAAAAATCTGCAAACATTTCATTTTTATTTATTATTTCAGTTCTAAGCAGTAATTTGTGTTTAGTGCTGTGGCCTTACAACTAGATGGTCATCGGTCTGTTAGGTTTGTAAATAACAGTCTGAGCAAGACAGGCCTCACCTGTTGTTGACTTTTGAGATATGCACCAACTCTTTGAGCAAGAAATAAATCCGTCCGTCCGTCCGTTTTCTTCTGCTTATCCGGGGTCGGGTCGCGGGGGCAGCAGCCTAAGCAGAGAGAC
>JARVJO010031075.1:0-10382 GCA_031762555.1 Cynodonichthys magdalenae | reverse complement strand
AGGATTTAGGTCAGGGTCATAGAAGGCCACTTCAGAATAGTCCAATGTTTTCCTCTTAGCCATTCTTGGGTGTTTTTAGCTGTGTTTTAGGTCATTATCCTGTTGCAAGATCCATGACGTGACAGAGACCTAGCTTTCTGACACTGGACAGCACATTTCTCTCTATAATCCCTTGATAATTTTGAGATTGTTATTGTACCCTGCTCAGATTCAAGACACCCTGTGCCAGATGCAGCAAAGCAGCCCCAGAACATAACATAGCCTCGTCAATGTTTCACAGTAGGACAGTGTTCTTTTCTTGATATGCTTCATGCGTCTGTGAACATAGAGCTAATGTGTCTTGCCAAAAAGTTCAATTTTTGTTTCACCTGTCCAAAGGACATTATTCCAGAAGCTTTGTGGCTTGTCAACATCTAGTTTATTAAATTCCAGTCTGGCTTTTTAGGATTTGTTGTCCACCTTGGTCGTCTCCCACTAGGTCCACTTTGGCTCAAACAGTGATAGATGGTGCGATCTGACACTGATGTTCCTAGAGTATGAAGTCCACTTTTAATCTCTTTAGAAGTTTTTCTGGGCTCTTTTGTTACCATTCGTATTAGCCATCCTTTTGATTTGTCATCAGCTTGTAGTGTAAAGCGCTTTGAGTGTCCTGGTTGGATAGAAAGGTGCTATATAAGTACAGTCCATTTACCATTTACCATTGAAATTTCTGAATAATTCCTGCAACTGTAGTCACAGGAACATCAAGCTGCTTGACGATGGTCTTATAACCTTTACCTTTAACCTGCTTGTCTATAATTTGCTTTCTAATCTCCTGAGACAACTTTTCCTTCTCTTTCTCTGGTCCATGCGGTACACACTATGCCACCAAACAGCACAGTGAGTATCTGTAGCCCTTTTTTTACAGGCCCACTTACTGATTACAAGTGGGCCCACTTACTGATTACAAGTTTGTAGACACCTGTGATGCTTATTAGTGGACACAGCTTGATTTAATAGGTCCCTTTGGTCACATTATTTTCAGGAGTACCATCATTTCTGTCCAGGCCTGTTTCATGAGATTTATTTATTTTTATTTCTGTTGAAGCATGGCTGAAAAGAAATGTCTGACTTTCATTTGTTCATTTTCATAGAATTTTTATTCATTATTACTTTTGTCAGATTTTAGTTATTTCTGCAACCATTGTGGATTTTTCTTTCATTAAATAAGGGGTACCAACAATTTTGTCCTCATATGTAGCTGTTTTTTAAGTTTTAAGTCCTGCATTCTCCACATCAAATGAAAAAACAGTTTTTGGCTTGTTGTTGATTAGTCAAATATTTATTTTTTTTAAACAAATTTAAGGCCTCTGCACGGTCCATCTGAACCTGAAAAATTCACTCACATTGACGTAGTTGTATAATGAAAAATGCATCAAATTGTTGTCAGCCTTGTGTTGCCTGCCCCTTCTTGTTTACAAGACCCGGGCTAAACTTTTCTCCCTCATCAGCATGCAAAAGTGATTGTATAGTATTTGGTAGATGGGTTTGTTAATTTGGAAAAGTGTTTAGTCTACAATGTTGTCAATTTGCTTTAACTACTCCGCTTTTGTTGTGTGTGTAAGCAACATGGATAATTTTGAGGAGCAGTTATGCAAGGCAGTCAGAAAGTATGTCCATCTACCGCACATGAATCTTTTAGACACTTATAAAGGTAGTCAATTGGCCAAAAACTCACTGATGGAGATAGTGTAGACGTTTTGCACATAGGAATTCATCTATGGAAAAGTGTAGTGTTTTAACTCCGACAGATATGTTGTCAAATGTTGAATGCACGGACAGAGTAATGACTCCTACAGGAAGAAACCCTTTAGCTGTAGGTTGTGTGACACCATGACTGTGTGCCAGGGGATCGAAAGAACTGAAATCACCAGCCCTTCGTGCAAACTGCAGTTTCCATAAAACAGACCTTCTGATTTTAACTTTCAATAACAGAAGAAGACAAGATTCAAGGTTTTGCCTTTTTAAAATAGTTGATGATGAATACATGACAAAAAGGTCAAAATCATTTTGAAGCCTGCACCTGTGTTGAAAATGTGACCTTGAATAATGATGAGAGCCACAAATTTCCATTTTTTTCTTAAATCTGGGATTGGTGTGTGGTGAGCCTGTGAGGTGTCGAAGACCAGCCAGTTTCTCCCTAAAGTCTTAAACAAAATACATGGTTTCAATGCTTTTGGGGCCTCAGAACATCCATAACATTACACAACATGAATCCATCCCACAGTAAAAAAAAAAAAAAATACCTTGAAAACATTCAGGCAAACTTTGATCTCTTATCACACTGCAGAGAAGGGCAAATGCAGTTTAGAAATCTTTTCTCAACATACCCCCTCTGCCTTGATGGATTTCTTTGAACTGCACAGAAGAAGGAGCTAAATAAAAAACTAAAGCCGCCACAAGCAGTGCTGGAGGAAATGCGGGACAGTGAACTGCCTTACCCACTTGGCAGAGGTTGTCGTGTGAGTCGACACCTGCCCCACTGAAAAGGAAAGAACTGCTGATGTGATTCTGGATGTTGCAGAGCATGTTGCTGCCTGTATCACTCAGTTTTAATTTCCACATCCTTGATTCAATCCTCACCCAAGGTGGCCCTGTGTTATAACCTGCCAGAGACAGCGACTTAAACGTGTCGCAATCTGCTCTGTCTCTGTGAGCTGCTGGAAAATAAACAAAATGCCAGACTGACCCAAATAGAAAGAGACTAAGGCGAAATGAATTTGAGACTGGGGCTATATCATTAGAATAACAAAAATAAACTGTCAGTAATGGTACAGAGGCAGGAGAAGACCTAGGGAGCATGAAAGTCATAAAGAGAGGGGTGGTGGTGGTGGGATTTCAATGATGGAGATTAAAAGCTGTGACAGAACAAGCTTCTAGGCCTGTTGAGCTGGAGGAGCAAAGGTGTGAATCATGACAGCCATGATAAAGAAACAGGCCACAACAACATCCTTAGGATGCATGATTCAGACAAAACACTGATAAACTGCAGCACTACATACTTACAAGATAAGCACTGTGGTAGCTGTTGATGGGGCCACCTTTTGAATGAAAGTGTCATCTATGGTCCTGTTGGCTCACATGGTCACAAAAATCATGGTTATAGTTCCACAGGGCACTAGACAAGTTGTTCGTGTACCCAGGTGTCATGTTTCTACCTCTATACAGCACAGGGCAAGAAGTCTAGTTTTGTAGCTTGTTTGTGTTTAAGTATGCTAAGGAATTCAAGCAGTCATGATTCAATCAAAGAGTTTATTTTATTTTAAAATTTTAGTAATTATATTTCAAACATTTAGGAGAGTCATCTGGAGGCTGTGGTAGCTTAGTGCTCAGTGCCATGGTCTTGTAAAGGCTCCCACATACTCGGGCGTACTGTGTGCGGTCTGTGAGCCCCGCGGTCTCTGCGCATATTGCCCGCAGAAGTTTGTGACTTCATACTCGAGCGTCCTGACCGCCTGACAAATTCTTTAATTTCTCCCAATTACAGTCATGGCGTCAAGGAAAAGGACGAAGAGATAGTTTGCATTTTAGCCTTAAAACAACAAAAGAAACAAACTTGCCTAACCCAGGGTCTGAGCCATTTTCTCCCACGAATTTGTTGCTCGCTGAAAGTCTTTAGATTCTTTCATTGATGTATCATAAAGTTTTCTAATCTCCATGAGACACTCTTCAAAATTTGACTCCATTTCATCCACAAATGACACAGATTCTTAACTTTATAAGCTAGGTGTCGCATTCAAGACAGTTTGACGTGAACTCGGTGGACAATTTATTGTGTGACACCGCGGACGCAGACGTAAAAAATTGATCTCTGCGCGGACCAGTCCGGTGGACGGCAACTTCGAGTCCGCATTGAGTCTGCCTAGAGTCCGCGCGGACCTCCGCGGAGCAATGTACGCCCGAGTATGTGGGGGCCTTTAGGCTGTGGGTTTAAACCCAGCTTGTGTCAGGACAGGTACTCACTGTGGTGACTTTGTTCGCACCACAATTACCAAGTGTCACTGGAAAACAGGTAGTTGTTAGGGGTGCAACAGTACATGTATCTGTATCGAACCGTTCAATATAGTGCTTTAGGTTCAATACACTCATGTATTGAACAATACAAATTTTTGAAATTTATTATATCAACTTGTCTTCTGAAGATGCTCTGTGTTGAAGAATCAGTGGATCTGTGTTCGACTACTCCAGTAAGGCTGCATTGTGGAGTGCAGATCCACTGAGAAACTTGCTATTTCAGCAACATTTAATTTGAAAACTGTACTTTTGAGGTTAAACAAATTTTCAAAATTAATTCTAATAAATTACAAGTTGAGAAGGGCATGGAAACCGTGAGACTGAAGTATCAAACCAAACCAAATCGTGAACTTTCTGTATTGTTGCACCCCTAGTAGTTGTCTATCAAAACAGTAGTCGTAAACACTATTTCAATTTGTATAATTACTTGTCTCATATTTTTAAATTATTGCTCCTATCTACTCATTAGAGGACCCATTTTAAACCAAATTTTCTCATCGGGGACAACAATTTTTTGGCCACTCAATACTTATTTTTTATTTCTACTGGCCACATTTTACTTTGTCTGTTCTGCAACAGGTCATTGCAAAGAATCATAAACAAAGTTTTAACTTGGTCAACTTTCAGTGTAAATAACCATCTGATAAAAATTTTCAATAAATCCTTCACATGAACAGCTATAAAAATTTATTACAGTTTTCAGCAGACAGCTGCTAATTGTGCAATAAGACCATTAGCGGTAAATCATTTTGTCTTTCACCATCTAACCCTGTCTTGTTGAGAGATAACCATATATTTTTTTTGAAAGTATATTGAAAAGAAGATTGAAATGATTAAAGCGGAATATTGATCGTCATTATTCACCCTTCTTAATGGCCAGTGGCCTTGATTTTATTTTAAAAAGTGCCATCTTCTTCCGGGCGCATCCCATATTATCACAGACAACCTTGGACATGTTGTGTTTATTCATCTCTGAAACGACCCTGCCGTGCGCCCTCCTTCACCGCCGTGTCCAGCTCAGGTTTCTGTTGAAAGGAACGCCCTTGAAAGGTAAACAGCAGAGCTGGAGGAAAACTGAATTATATCCCAGACAAAACGCGTGCTGTGCAGTAAAGCCCCTCTCTTTCTAATAATGACTAACTCTGCCGAGCTGACCCCCAATGCTTTATGGCTCACAGAGATGATGAAGGGGCAAACTCTGAGCTCATTTTTCTTATAAAGTTTCTCTCACAGAGCACATGAAATATTCTGCTCTTTTTATTTACGCACACACAAGCTTTCACACACACACACGCCGTGGACAATGTCCATCTGCCAAGCACTTCTGCGGAAATGTCAGCCGGTGTGTTGAAAGGATCAGATCAGGTTTTTTGATGTTGCACATGCGGTCAGGCGGAAGAGGAAGAGAGACAAGCTTGATAGGCATCAGGTGTAATTTTGGTAACTGCTTTGGCAGCTGATGACTCACAATTCAGACAACGCAGGCTGTGCACCTACCTGGAGAGACGCTGGCTCCGAGCAGACGAGCTGCCTGAAATAAAAACATCCACTGACCTTTGTGCATGAAGATCATTGAAGCTTATCATCTCCTTCAACTTCTCAGCAAAGAGCCCTAAAGGTGGAGGCATGTCAGATATTGTTAAAGTTCAGGCGTACAATGATAACATGCTGTAGCTGTATGGTGTAGAGACAACTGGGATTATTTGACCTGCAGAGAGCAGGTGGTGGTGATGTGGGTGCGCACTGGAAGAGGCCCTACATTTGTTAGGATGTAGGATGAAAGTAGCTGTTTTTTTATAATTAAGTAAGTAAGTGAGTAAAGTTTATTTATATATCCCCTTTCATAGATATAAAATCACAAAGTGCTTCTAAACAAAAGCAAGACAAAATTTTAAACGTCACATTCCCTTAAACTACAAGTAAAAATGGTAGAATACACAAATCAAAATACTCTAACTTAGTTAAAAGCCTGTTTGTAAAATAGTCTTCATAGGTTAAAGATCCATAGAATCAAGGCTGCATAGATGTAAGTTATGTGAGTTAACAATTTTGCAGCAGAGTTCTGGACAACCTGAAGATGGTCTAGTTTCTTCTTGTTTAAACATGGGAATAAACTTTTGCAATAGTTCAAACAAGAAGAAAAAACAAAAGAGCTTTTCAAGTTCAGTTTTTGACAAGCAGCAAAATGTCTCATAGATCACACAGATTTTGTTTTTTGTTTTTTTTTGTAAAACTGTTAGAAAGTAATTTTAGACTTTGTACTTGTTTGTTGTGGTGACGAGGGAGCTGAGCTGTAAGGTGAATCTCTTTGTTTACTGGTCAGTCTACATTGCTACCCTTACCTATGGCCACAAACTTTGACCGAAAGAACAAGATTGCCAATGCTGGCGTTCGAAACGAGTTTTCTCCACAGGGTAGCTGGATTCTCACTTAGAGATAGGATGAGAAGTTCAGAGACTCAAAGTAGAGCTGCTCCGGTTGAGGTGGTTTGGGCAACTGGTGAGGATGCCTCCTGGATGCCTCCCTAGGGAGGTGCTACAGGCATGTTTGACTGGGAGGAGACCCCATTGAGACTGCATTGTGAACATAGCCTAATCCATCTTGCAAGATCTCACATGAGCTCACACATACTCTCATTTACAACATATGACCGAAACAGCAATAAGGTGTCATTATAAAATTATTTTTGCTTAAATTTCCTTCATGAAACATGGTAGGAGATGTGCATTCTTTCAAGAAATGCGAGCCCTTTATTTATTTATTTAGATTCACCAAATGCATTATTAATAGCACAACAAGCCTTAGATTGTGAGCAAAAACGGTTGCCTTTACTGGCTCAGTGCTGTCACTGCTGGTATATTTTCACACTTTTCTCCAGCTCTTTACCTCATGATCAGACAAATGAGAACAGGAACAACCTGAACTCTTGCCAGGGAAATAAAATATGGGCCACAAATGTTGTCCCTGCAGTGACCCGGTGGCACGTCTCCTGACAAAGTGATTCTCAGGACTGTTTCCTGTTGAGATTTATTTGATCTTTATGGCACCGCTCACAGTTTATATTCTGTAGCCGGAGATAAAACAGACAAAGTGGAGCTCGGATTTGCTGTACACTGGAGGCACGGATGAAGTTGAAACCCAGTGACTGTCAGACGTTTAGCAAATCTTGGGTTCAATCCTTCAAAATATGACACGGCAGGAAAAAGCCTTTGTAGGATTCTTTATGTTTGTATTCACAAGCTTTAATTTTCCATAAGTGTTTGCTAAATGCATAAAAGCATACCTATTAGTCATTCTACTATATTATTTCTCCAAATGTTGATTTATTAGTTTAAAATAAAAATCGTATCTCATTTCAGCACTCTGCTACTTGTTTGTTTTCTTGGCACAAAGCTGAAATAGAAGCCTTATTTTCACCCATTGTTTGGCAGCAATTTGCATGTTTAAATGCATTTTTGTGATCTCAGTATTTTCACAGAATGTTCCCAGCTTTTTAGCAACACTGTTATCTTCTTTGTGAAGCAAGCATTAGAAAAGGAGCTAAGTCTGGTTCAGTATAAAATCAGAAAAAACAGCTTTAAAGATGCAACAGGAAAAAAAAAACTTGTACAAAGTGTTTTTATGTGCTGCCTTATTTATGGACACCTAATTATTTTATTTCAGTTCAGTTTATTTATACAGTACAGATTTAAAAGAAAAGGGACAATATAAAAATACAACCAACAATGTAGTCAAATCAATTACCCTTATATAATACGATACCTTCACATACTACAATTTATAAAGGTCATCTATAAGGAAGCCTGAAAACTCATTCAAATCTTCATTTCATTGTAATCCTCCATCCTAAACAGAACATCAGTGTCAGTGGAAAGTAACAACTTTTAACAGGAAGAATCAGCAGAATCAGGCTCAGACGCAGCAGACATTTGCCTCAACTGGCTGGATTTTTTGAAAACAGGAAAGAGTCTTTGAAAAATACAGATGGATCGGTCCAAGTGTAGTTTCTTTGAAAGAAAAAAGACAGCAGTATTTGTAAATACAAATACAGAAAAAACAGAGTACAACAGAGTCTTCCAGCAGTCTTGTACAATTGTTCCTCAAAGTTATCTATGTTGTTTGGATGCACAACAGCCGGCTTCTGGACATGGAGTAAGGCCACCGTTGTTGTCTGAGTGCATTTCAGCATAAACAAACACGTCCACAAACTTTTGACCAATCACTCTGCGCATTCGACTTTGAGGAAAAGTTCTGCCCGGGCCTTGTGTTGATAAAACATGGACAAAGCTACTCTTGACAAAATAACGTGATTTTCATTACACAACTGCTTCAATGGGAGCCAATTTTGCAGCTTCTGATACAGGGCCCTTGAAAAATGAGTAACTTGGGAAAATCAAGGCAACCTTGATTTTAGGACTCATCAAAAACTCATTTTTTGAGTGTCAGCCTCATGGACAGAAACTGGAAAAAAAGAGGAGCCTAATAACTCAAAACTTCGCCTCCCATTCCACTTCTAAAATGTCAATGTCAAATTTATTTATATAGCACATTAAAACAACAAAAGCTGACCAAAGTGCTTTACAGTTAGTCAAGACTTTTATCAAAAACAAACAAATAGATATAAATGCATTAAAAAAACACTATAATATATAAAAAGCTTTAACTGAATCTCCAACTTGGTTTAATCAAAAACCAAAGAAAAGAGATGGGTCTTCAGCAAAGATTTAAAAGCCTCAACAGTCTCAGCTGATGGAATATTAAGAGGTAGATTGTTCCACAGCTTTAGAGCAGCAATTGCAAAAGCCTGATCACCTCTAAATTTCATTTTGGATCTGGAACATCTAAAAGAAACTGGTTGGTGAACCTGAGTGCTCTAACTGGAGTGTATGTTAAAAAGATCACATAAATATGATGGGGCCAGGCCATTAAAAACTTTAAAAGCCAACAATAAAATCTTAAAATCAATTTGCAGGTGAACAGGAAGCCAATGGAGAGAAGCCAGAACCGGGGTTATGTGTTCATGTTTTTTAGTACCTGTTAAAAGACGAGCTGCTGCGTTCTGGACAGTCTGTAGGCGATGCAGAGATGATTTATCCAAGCCAGCATTCAAAGAATTACAATAGTCCAAGCGAGGTAATAAAAGCATGAATCACCTTTTCAAGGTCTTTAGTGGGAAGGTATGACTTCACACTGGCAATCAGTCTTAATTGAAAACACTTGATTTTACAACTGAATTAATTTGTTTATCTAATTTAAAGACACCATCAAAGAGAAAACCCAGATTCCTGACAGTAGAGTGGCTGTATGGAGATAAAGGGCCAAGAATGGCATGAGAGTTAATTTTACTAAAACTGACAACTTCAGTTTTAATTTCATTAAAGTTCAGAAAGTTTAAAGTGAAAAACTTCAGTAACTACTAGTAAACCTGCAGTCTGAGAGAAAATTTTTTTTGTTAGGAAAAAATGGAACAGTAAAATCTTTAATATAAGGAGGAGCCTAGTTGTTGAAAGTTGTCTCTCATCAGATTTGTGGTAGCAGCAACTGAAAACTCTTCAGAGAATTTTTATTCACATCCAGATGAGAAATAACTACAGTAGCCCAACCTGGAAGTGATAAATGTATGAACTAGTTTTTATGTGTCATTTTGAGACAAGATGTTTCTAATTTTAATAATATTGTGCAAAAGGAAAAAGGAGGCATGGTGGCTCAGTTGGTAGAGCCAATGACTTTCAGCAAGAAGGTCGCCGGACTGAATCTCTGCCTGGGACCTTTCTGGGTAGAGTTTGCATGTTCTCTCCGTGCATGTGTGGGTTATTTCCTCCCACAAACATGAATGTTAGGTTAATTGGTAACTCTAAATTGTCCCTAGGTATGAGTGAGAGAGTAAATAGTTGTCTGTCTCTATGTGTCTCTGTGATGGACTTGTGACCAGTCCGGGGTGTACCCTGCCCTTCGCATAATGACTGCTGGATATGGGCACTAGTGACCCTGAAAGGAAGAAGTGGCTATAAACAACAGATGGAAAAAGCTGATTCTTGTAATAATATAATGTGACTGTTCATAAGACATATCACTGTAATGATGGTGCTATTTCAGCAAAAAAACATCCCAAACTGGTTTAGAAAGTTCTTGTGTTAATTGTTGTAAAGGTGCACCCACAATATTGTTTGGAATGCAAAACAAAGAGGCAAGTTCAGGAGTGCAGTAGGATTTAAAAGGAAAAAAATAAGTAGGTCCTCTGGCTGGGTTCTTTAATGAAGCGTTTCGTCTCTCCTCCAAAAGACTTCTTCAGTCTGAGGAGTTTCAGGTGGACTCAGCCTTATAAGCAC
>JARVJO010031074.1:0-10385 GCA_031762555.1 Cynodonichthys magdalenae | reverse complement strand
ACTCTGAATCAAAATGGAGCTGAGCTGTTAGCTTCAAACATGAAGTATTTCCTGAACCAAGTTCAGGCTGGAAACAACAAACAACAGGAGAGAGATCACATGATGTCTGAGGCTGAAGGACAGCTGGAGCAAACTGAGACATCGAGAGAGGAGTGACTTCAAGCTGCTGAACCTAAAGAACATTTGGATTCATCAGCCTCACAAACGGAGGAACCAGAGGTTCCCCCAACCTACAACTGAAGAACAACTGACCATTTCTTTTTCTCCATCAATGGACACCAAGCCACATGCAGACTGGAACGAGAGCAGGAGTTACCAGAGTGGAAAACGTTACCAGAGTGGTTACCCTGATGATGAATATTTTTATGTCTGAGAGGAATAAAAATGAAATCTCTGGGGTTGGAAAATGTTTAGAAATATCCTGCTGTAATAAATGGATGTTAAAACTTCTCTTTATAAAGTTTTCATAAAATTTCCTACTAGTTTTATTTGACATATTTTATGTACAATATGGCAAGAGAGGGAATGAAGGAAATTTTGTAATTGATCAACTGAATGTCTTGTATTTTTATACTTTCTGATCACTGCAGCCTTAAGGCTAAAACAGAGAGAGTTTGTGTGTTATTGATGTGTTCTTTCTGTCTGTATAAACAGAAGCTGGTTATGTTCTATGTCTGATGTAAAAGTTACCACCTTCAGGGGAGAAATACATTTTAAAGTCAGTTCATCATTATATGAGTAGAAGTTGTTAGTTTTGCAGAGTTTCTGCTTAGATTCAGCCTGCTGTGCTGTTTACTGCTGTGAAGCTGATTGAGATGAGAATAAAGTTTCTAGAAAAATCCAAGTGGTTCCTGCTACATTATTCAGACATGCCATTTTTGAACAGCACATTATTTTCTACAGGTGTAAAAGTTACTAAATGCAAAGTACATTTTTACAGTTTGAGCTGAAAGTTTTGATAGGTTATTTATATAATGTATATATTGTGTTTGTTTAGGTTTATTACTGCAGGTCCTTGGCCATCACCTACAGTGAATACATCTGCTTGGAAAGTTTTCATGAGCTAGTCTCTGACAAGGACACGCCTGAAGGTCTCAGACCTGTTCTGAGAAAACTGTGCTCCTTATACGGACTGTGGAGCCTCAGCAGCCACATGGCCACGCTGTACCAAGGTATGAGCTGTCTTTAGTGCCAAAGTAAGAAAAAAACTGTTTAAGTTAATTTAACCAGTTGTATTCCTGTCCAGGAAATTATCTGAGTGGAAGGAAACCTGTTGAGTTGGTCCAAAAGGCCATCCTCACACTCTGCTCACAGGTACAGAATAATTACTCTCATTTCCTCACCAGGTTCTAAATGATAATGCACAATTGCTTTATAAAGATAATGGGCTAATGTTTCTGAGGATTGTACTCAAAAGAGGAATGGTTATTTTCTGGAAAAATGCTGTGTGAGTGCTTAACGCTTAAATATTTTTGCTGAAAGCTGTCTGAAGTATGCCTCCAAAATACCCACTTCACCGTTTCTAGGGTCCAGATTCTCCCAAACACTGAAAGGTCTGACCTGAACAGCTGATGGAAAAGTCTATTTAAGTGAGCTTTGGAGAGTTAGACCAGTTTCTGGTCACATTTATCCAGATGTCACATCCCGTTTGATCCAAACTAGAATTTCATACAAGTAGCCGTGGCAAAGAGACAATCTGGAACCATCTGTTAACTGCGACCCTCTCCTTTATGACACTTGTTATTGGCTGGGTAAGGTTTAGTGTTTTTGTTTGTAAATCTCAAGGCAACCTGTAAGAACCCTCTTAAATTGATTTTATGAACTCAGACCTTTACCAATTTAGCACTCATAAGAAGGTGCAAGGATAAAGAATGACTCGAAGGATTTAATATCCACACTAACTTCAGAATTTTCTAATTGCTTGAATTTTATTAGTTGCGGTGATAGCGGGTTATAGACAAAAAGTTGACTTAAGAGAGCAATGATCAACCCTCAACACAACATCAAAAAACTTCTCAAAATCAGTTCCATCTTTCCCTCAATAAATATTAATAAAAATAAAGAAGTTTAAGTAAACTTGAGTAATAAAGTGAGACTATACCTCCATTTGAAGTCACTTCCTCAAAACGTAAAAGTGAAGTACTGGGATCTGCCTTGGAAAGATTGTTCAGATAAAATTGAGAAATGGTCGTCTTCTTGTATCTCAACAGCTAAAATTGCTAGAACCAACTATTACCCAGTCTAAATACTTTTACTATTTAAATTACTCTTCGTTCTGAGTATCTGAACCTAGAACTCTGAGATCCTGTCAGTTGCTCAATCCACCAACTGGAAACTCAGATCCAGGTCCTCTATCTTAAGTTGCTGAAGTGAAGAATTGACCCTCGTTCCTGGTTGCAAGCAGTTTTTATAAACCCTTAAAACCTCCAGGATGAGTTCTAGAACCTCCCAAGCCATGCCTGATCAGTCACGTACGCATCTTCTAAGTTCTTTTTAAAATCACCCTGTAATCAACAACTTCCTTCTTTCACATACATTCACAATTCTTATTTAATTCATGTTTTTCTTTTACACAAAACAGGACAGTTTTCCTTCATCATAAACACAAATACAGCAACCGAGCGCTTCCAGCACAAACACTCCCACAAACTTCTGACCAATCACACAATAAAGTTCTTATTTGGTCTTTTTGGAGGGGGGAAAAAAGTTTGACCTGCGGGTTGCGACAAAAAGGTGCCGAAAAGTTGACAATGCGAACAGACGATTTTCGTCGTGAAACTGCAACAGCTTGGCCTGATTTCAGCAGTTTGAATGCAGCATGCTGCAGCCTTAAGCCAGCTCCTATAAACCTGTAAAATGCCACACATTACCAGATCTGCTCCAACCAGCTACTTTCTGCCCCCACAGGTTCAGAATCAGCTCCTGTAAATATTGAAATAAACTTACTTACACTTTTATTATTCAGTCTGCTGAGTGTTTGTTGCCCTCACTGCCAAAGCATTGACATTTCTTCCAAGTCCTGATAGAAACTGCCGGAAAGAAGTTGCAAAAATGGTAAAATAAAAAAATAAATATCCAATGAACCTGAATGAAACTGAAACTTAGACAAAGGAAGGCAAAACAAGGAGAAAAATAACTGATCTGTGACTTTGAAATTATTAAAGATCATCATTGCCTTAAAAGATGTCTAGCTGTGCCATTGACAATTTTGACTGTTAAATGGTTATTTTTTTTATTGTTTTAGGAAAAAGGTGACTTTTCACCTTGAGCCTTAACGGTAAAAATTGTTTTAAGTACTATGACAAGTACTATAACCAATATATATATCTGAATCAGCTGAGTCCGGCTATATTTTTGTAATAAATCACCATAAAAGACAAAGCTGGTTCCTCATCTTTGAGTATTTTGCCCTGAGATAAGAATTCACTGCACGATCGCACAATTCAGTAAATATGAGTCTGATTAAAAAGGGTGAATAAATATTGGTCAATAACTTGACCTGGTGCCCCAACAGGTTAAAAAGTGCAGGACAGAAATAGTTATCTTTTCTGTTTCTCTCCTAACTAATCGCTACATATGCAAGGTGGTGTGTGGTATGCATTTTTCAAAGGAATGCTTGATTTTTAATGCAATATACAGTATATATTAACTGATTAAATGTTGATCATCATCATTTAAATCAGAAACAGAATCTAAAAGATTAGTCACAACAGTGACTAAGTAATAAGATCTCACAAAGAGACAGTAATACAAAACAACTTATGTGTGTAGTGCTTTTATTTAAGTTTTATTTGTTAATGTAACTTATTTATGATTGTTCTTACATTGTATGGTATCTCTGCGGTATTTAAAAACTTGGCTTCAGCTGATGCAGCTCCAAATGTAACTTTGATCCTGTGTGTCTCTCAGCTAAAGGATGACGCAGTAGCATTGGTAGACGTTTTTGCTCCGACTGACTTCATCCTCAACTCACCAATCGGCTGTGCTGATGGACAGGTAAACATAAACAACCTAAAGGATACATTAAATCAAATCATTTATGTCCCATTGAAGAAAAGTGAAATTTTCATTAGTTTTGGAGAAGTTTTGTTGCTAAGTTGATTTGAAAACCTGATATTTTGTTTGTTTATAATTTAGTTTGAGTGAAAGTTTGTGAGAGTCTGTAATTTTAATGGTTAATGAGTTGTTCAGGCCTAATTTATTTCAATTAGGTTTTGTTGGTGTTAAAAAAATCTGTTAATCTTTGTTTTTTTTCTTCCAAAATAAAATTGCAAAAAGAAAAAACCATGTAGTTTTTTCATAGAACCTAATTTTAAAAAACGCTTGTCTTTGCTGTTAAAACTGTTACTGTTTTTTGAATAAGACTCTCAGGATTAATAGTAATTTGCATTTGAGTTCATAACTTCAACAGCCCAACAGTTTTATAAGCTTGAAAGTCAAACTTCCAGGTTTAGAACTGAAAAAGTCCCGTTTTCTTCAATAAAACCGACTCAGACTATCAAGTCCTTAATCACTGAGAATCTACATCAGCATCATAACTGAATAGTTGCTCTTTGATTTTGTTTTTAATATCAAGGATCCACTTTTTATCTTTAAACATACTTTTATCCACAGACAATAACCTGAGCTATACTCAAACAAACAAGTACAAATACTGAGAAATCAAACTGGTGATGGACCTCTAGCTTTGAACTAAATTATCTTTCTTTTCTTTAGAATTGATGACTTTTTCTTCATTATTATTATTTATTCCATCTACAGCTGTATCAGAACCTGTGGTCGACGGTGTTGCAGGGAAATCAGGTTCTGGAACGTCCCTCGTGGTGGAAAGAGTTCTGCTCAGATAAACCTGTGATTGGGTCCTTGCAGTCCAAACTTTGAAGGTTGAAGAAAAGCAGTAGAGGCCATGTGGACACGCATCTGGGATAAAGAATTTTAAACAGTGCTATACTTAGAAATTTACTAATGAAAGGATTTTTTTTACGTATTTACATTTTTGTCTGAAAATCCACAATTTACTGAAAATTACTAACATGTCATGTTTGGTTTTCATGACAAATCAAAAATTTGAAATATTTTTACAGCTCATTTAAACTCAACAATTGATAAAAGTTTACATAAAGAAAATAAACTGGTTTGAGCTCCTTGATTTTAGAAATAAATCATGTTTAATTGATGCATCAAATCTAAAACAATGTAAGTATGACACAATTGTGACAATAATTTTTGTTAAGCAGCACAAACAGAACATTTATTATATTTTATTATTTAAGTTGTATTCTAAGATCACTAAAAACATTTTAAGACTGTGACACTGGAGGAATATTTTAGTTTAGTCTTCAGATGTCCTAAATGTCAAAGTAAGCCTGATGATGATGACGTACCTTACTGGACAGGACGTTTGGAATGGTTTTAGGTTTAAACAGTTTGTGTTTTTGCATTTAAAGTGTATTTTTTGCTGGTTAGATGAGCAAATAATAAGTACTGAAAAGACTTACCTGACTTCTAACCATCTTCAGCTGAGGACCAACTTTACTTTCTAAATTGTCAATGCAAATGAGACTGAGCATAAGTTTCAACTCATCATTTGTTGGAGTATAATTCAAATGTTATTAAAAAAAAAACTCCCAAAGATAATATGTTTTAGTTTTTTTTCAAAATTAAAAAAAACTAAAAATGCACTTAAAAGAACATGAGCTAAATCAATGTCCTTGTTCTTTTTTTACATTGATGTAATGTTGAAATTTTCTTAAAATATGTTTGATCAACTGTTGTAAAAGCATTTAGAAAAAAAAAAAAAGTAAATTATAAGAGAATAATTCACTTTTTGGGGCAGCTGTGGCTTAGTTGTCCTCTTAATCAGAGAGTTGGAGGTTTGATTCCCTGCTATTCAGTCACATGTCGAAGTGTCCCTGCCTCTGATGTGTCCCATCAGTGTATGATTGTGATTTAAAACACTGATTAGTCTCCATAGATGATTTGTATTTGTTAACTTTGTAGAGATTTAGTAAAGTGTTGAATGAATGTGTGTGGATGAGACTGTAGTGTGAAGTACTTTGAGTACCTGATTGGATAGAAAGGGACTATAGTAAAGTCTATTTACCATTTTATTTTTACATTGTTGTAATCATTAAAAAAGAAGTATTGACAACATGATATTAACAAATAAAGTGAAATCTGTTACATATTTTGCATTCTGTAACAATACATTTTTAATGTTACTCTGATTTAAAGACGACCTATTATGGGGTCTTGAACAAGTTAGGATACATCTGTGGGCTTTACAAAACATGTTCATTTGATTTAATTCACAACATGAATCTCAGATAGTGAGATTTCATCTTTTCAGTTCTCTGTTCTGAGCTTCCTTCAGAACGAGCTGTTTATGCAAATAATTTGCTGTTGGCAACGCCCTCCCAACCTTAATAATTATAACTTTATTTATAAAGAGCTTTCAAACAAAGCGCTGAACAGTAGCAAGAGAGAAAATCACAAAAGGCAAGAGAGAAAAAACAAAACAGATCAAAGGCAATAAATAAAAGTAAAAAACATTAAAGCAAGTAAAATTGAGTGAACAAGTGAGACTTTAATTTTGCTTTAAACACCTCTACAGAACAAGCCTGATGTCCTGAGGGAGATTGTTCCACAGAGAAGGGGCACAAAAAGAGAAGGTGGATTCACCTACGGTTCTACTTCTGGCTTTTGGCATTAATAGGCCCTTCAGATCTGAGAGAACAAAGTGGAACATGGGGTCAGTGAGATATGGGGGCGCCAGATCATTTAAAGCCTTATAAGTGAGCAGCAAGACCTTAAAATCAGCTTGAACCTGACAGGGCAACCAGTGAAGAGATGACAACACGGGTAATGTGGTCGTGTTTCCTGTTATTAATTAAAATGCGATCAGACACATTTTGGACCATCTGCAGACCTCGAAAACTTTTCCTGGGTAACCCGGAAAGAAGAGAATTACAATAGTCAATGCTTGAAGTCACAAATGCATAGATAAGCACCTCAGCATCATCAAATGAAAGAATGTGCCGGATTTTGGCAACATTCCTAAGATGGTACAACGCAGTCCTTAATACTTCTTTTAAGTGAAACTCAAAAGAAAGCATCAAACCACACGCCTAGGTTTCTAACCATTTCCCGACATTTAATGACCTGATTTTCAATTTTCAAGTTAAAAGTTTGGGACAAGCCAAGGAACTTCTGAGGTTCAATAACCATTAAATCAGTCTTGTCAACATTGAGAAGCAGGAAATTATTAGATAACCAACCCCTAATTGCTGATAGACAGGCCTCCAATTCAGACAAATGGACAGTTTCCAGCTACGAAGGGCATATACAACTGTAAATCGTTAGCATAGCAGTGGAAAGATACTTTAAATGAATGCAGGAGATAACCAAGAGGCAAAAGATAAAGTGAAAATAGCAGGGGGGCCTAGCACAGATCCTTGAGGGTCCCCGTGCTTCACAGCACAAGTCGAAGAGAGTCCTTCTGTTTATGTTAGCTCCGCCCTCCAAACAGCGTTTATGTTAGAACTTCAGAAACATGAAAATGGCTACTAGTATAAGCAGATGCACAATGATACAACCGTAGTAGAAGGGCTGCACGCAGTGTGGCCACCCCCAGGTGAGGGCTTGGTAGGGACAGACTGGAGCATCTGACTGTCTGACGCCTTGGTGCCGGGGAGGCCAATGCGTGTCCTTTGCTGCTTCCGAAGCAGACGAAGACGAACCGAGGGGCGGTCAAGATTCACGCCCAGCAGCCTGGAGGCTCCCGTGTCACCAGCTCTGTGCTGCTGGAGTCTCCGGTCCTCCATCACAACTCCTGACAACGATGTGCCACATGATGTGTGGCGTAAGGGGAGATCAATGCGCCTCCCCGCCTGTCACTGCTTCCCGATGCCGGCGTAGTGAAGGGGGAAAAGAAAAGCTCCTCCTCGGTCGTTGATCACAGCAGCGCTTTCAAAAATAATTTGTGCTAAATGACTAACCATGATCATACCGAACAGCAACACTAAACACACAACTCATCACTTACCGCCATCATCTGCAGATTTGTGATGAACAGTAAGGACAGATGTTTCCTTCAGCTGAAAGTCCTTTGGTAAATCCTGCTGTGGGCGGTAGTTTTCAAAGGAGTCCATCGTGAAATTATTTGCACAAACTACAACTTTATTTAGCAATATTGCTAGAATATTGCCATGAAAAATAAAATTAAGCCACACATCTCTTTTCTCCATGACTGTTGTAAAAACAGCAGAACTAACATTGTCATCCTGTGAAGATTAGGATAGGATTGTGATGTAACAATCCGCGGATTTGTGAAACGGCTCATTTGCTGACACACTAAAAGACATTTAAAAGTTGTCAAAAAACAGCTGGGAGTATTTTTTTGTTTTGACCCAAATTAAAGCAAAAAAAAACATGTAAAAAAGGTGAATTTTGCATAATAGGTCCCCTTTAAAAGATGTTATGTGAGTGTGACTAGCTAAAGAGATTTAAAGGCTGCGTCAGGTGATGTTGAATTAAGGAGGAAACATGTCTGTCTGTGTGACAGGATTAAAGTTGCACCAGCTGGCCAATGGTTTAGCAATAGGAACAGCCACCCTTAGGGGAAATGGTCATCTCCATAGTAACCAAGGCTTACAAAGATGAATGACAAGCATTGAAAGCAGTTCAATATTGAATAATGAGTTGTTTTGTTCAAATTAAAGATATAAAAACATTAGGAAAAAAGAGAAAACATTGAATTCCATGCAGATTTCTGAAGATGACACAGGAGATTACCTCTCGAAAACCACTCGTCAACTCACGGCTAACATAACCCCTCTCTCCTCAGCTGAAATAGGAGCAGGCAGCTCCAGACAACACTTTCTCTTTTCACTCTACTTCGCTCCATTCCAGACAGCTTTGTACAGCTACAACAACCACATGGTGACACTGCAATAACTGAACTTACAGGTCAGTAGCTGCTTTCTTAATCTGTTTTTGTATTTTAACATAATACCATTTGATTATAAATGAGATGTTTCCTTTCGTTCTGTTCCAGAAACCAACAACAGAACCAGAATCATGCCAAAGAGAAGCAGAACCGCTCTTTTTCCTCAAACTGAAGACCCAGAGGTTTCAACAAAAGATGCAGCAACATTTTGTTGATAAGATCTGGGTTAACTTAACAAATGCAGGCAATAAGTTCACTGTTAGGCAGCGCACATCTTGTTTGCCTATTTTACTGCTAGTGTGTTTGGGCTGACTGCCTGAAAGAAGAAAGAGGGTTGCTTTGCTTTTTTTTTTTTTTTTTTTTGCTGCATTTCCAACAGAAAAGCAGCTCCTTCAGTTGTTTGATTCAAAGCTAGTGAATCACACAAACCTTTTGACTATGGAAAAAATCAAACTAGTTTGTTGTGTAGCTAAGGCTTTGAGACAAGCAGAAAAATGCAACAGAGATTCAAAACAACTTGAAACAAGAGCACTATGTCCATGGTAATCAATATCTAAATACAGCACTTTTAAAAAATCTTCCTGTTTTAAAGTATAATGATTGTGTGGATAAATATTTACCAATCGCTGCCTGACAAACATGAAAAAAATATACAAGAGAACAAATGGTCTTGAGTTGAAGATGCTCCAGCATTTAGGCCCCTTTAAAATCCACCTCCTCATCTTCATCTTCCAACCATCCCAACATCAGACAGAAAAACCAACAAACTCTAGAGGGGAAGCTAACGGAAACACACATCCTCTTTATTTTTTTTAAGCATGTCTTATTTGTCTCTATTGGATCACAGTGATGCATTTATATTTGACAAGTGGCATCAATAAGTCAGCAGGCGTGTAGATAGAAATGTCCTCACACCTTCAGTACATCGTGTTTCGCAGACATTCTTGCTGTCTGATTTAACAAAAGTTAAATCTCCAACACTGTGCTCACCGTAAAACCTGAAAAATTAGTTGAACTCAAATGTTTTGAGGAAACCGATTGTTTTAAATAGTTTAAACTTTTTAACCTAAACAATTAAGTGTAAAAAAATTATATTTAAGTACATGTAACTCAAACATTTTTAAGGTAACATTGATAAATATTGTAATAGTACAATTTCATTCAGTAAACTGGACTTAGAACTACTAATTATTCTACACTTACATTATTATATTATATTATTATTACTTTTAACCTATATAAAATGTGTTGATTTTACTCATCTGCATTGAGTCAGACCAACTTAGATTGTAAAATGTCTTTTAAGAAGATCCAATGTATCCTGATGCATCTCAGTAATCCAGGTAAAAAAAATCAAAAGATTACGTGCATTCCTGTTGATGAGGCGGTGGATGTGGTCTGTGTAAGATTAAAATCAGACACCACTCTCAGCAGCAGA